>JAQFZC010001540.1:0-29213 GCA_034695205.1 Dicyrtoma fusca | reverse complement strand
TCATATACCAGAAATCCGTATCATAAAACTGAGGGTATCATAGTAGCAAGGATCATATAAACGAGGGACTACTGTACAAGTAATTAGGTTTGTTCGAGAGCTTTGTAGGTTATTTTCAACAGGGCCAGAGCTTTGAAATATCTACCGAAATAGCAACGAACAACTTAATGGTTAAATTACTCCATGAGTTAAGGAAGCTAAAATGAACAACGGAAGCCGTAAATTATACATTCAACATTCATTTTGGTAAATGATATTTGCAAATAATCGAGCACGGTAAGCAAAGGTAGATTTTGACTCGAGAATATGATTATTCAGTAGAACTTGTATACTTCACTGGACTCGTTGATTCCTTTTTGCTTCAATATTTCTGTTTTACAATAATTTTACGGAATTCCTTCTGGTTTTTGAGTCGGGTTTCCTTGTTCGATCGTTCGATGTTCGTCCCTCGTCCCTCGTTGACAGTTGGGTTGGTAGTTGACAGTTGACAGTTAAAAAATCTGGAAAACTACAACAATCAACAAATAACAATGTCGGGCGGAAGTAAAGATCTCATTTTTATTTTTTTATTGCTTCTGACCTCTGACCTATGCAGCTCCGCTACAAGATCAGAGTCTAAATTAATACTAAATTCTAATAACTGCATTATCAAAATTTATCAAGTTGTAACAGACTTACCTGAAAGAATCGAAACACGAAATTATTATTCAAAAATATTTCAACTTATACAACAAAATCTGGAAGATTCAAGTCATATTTTCGTTCTGCAACAATTGTTACCCGATTTCGATCTTACTGTTGGTTTTGGTAATAAAAATACTTCTCGGAAAGCAACACCGTTGCCAGCTTCCCTTCACTACCAAAATCACAAAGAAATTACCGGCGGCGGCGTCAATTCGCCAAAGCACACTCCCAACTGTCAAGTTGTCATAACCTTGTTGCCCAATGTGCCACCTAAAGAGTTTAAAAATATTATTGCGAATCGAGCAACAAATGAACATAATTTTTACTACAGAAATATACCGGAATATACGAATTATATTTTTGCGGGAAATTACAATCAAATTTTTCAACTTTTTACCGCGCCTGCATCAGAAGTTCACAGGCTAAAGTACAAAGTCGGTTTAGCTCTGGATCAAGACTATAATTTTTATCGGCTAATACACGAAGTGTTTACTAGTAGTAAGGGGTGGTCTATTGAAATTGAGCCAATTTTATCGAGTAATAAAATTTTTCAAAATTTATTTGATAGGTCCTCAGTTCTAAACGCCCGCCATTTAAAAATCGGTACGTTCAGTTTCCTCCCATATTCCTATTTCGACCAGAACAAGAAGCCTGTGAAAAACATTGGACTCGGTAACATGGTTTTACCCGGAATGGCCCAGCACTATAATTTTACCTATGACCTTGAATTTACCCCTCCAAAATCGGGCCTAGGTCAGTATCCCAATGGGACATTTATGGGTTTTATTGGTGACCTTGCAGCAAATCGAAAGGATATTGTATTTATGTTAATCCAAACAGTTCAAAGAAATACAGTTTTGGATTGTTCGGGTTCTATTGGAATTATTGAGTTCGTCTTTTACACCGCCCACCCAGTAGTGACTGTAAATTGGACCGGGATTTTTTACCCGTTTAATCAAACAATTTGGCTCCTTGTTGCCCTTTCGTTTGTTTCTGTAATACCAGTTTTTTACGTGACCTTAAAATTAGACCTTAAAAGGCAAAAAACTCCGGATTTATTATTTCAGGCATTTGCTGTGCCCTTCCTTGCGCTTCTACTTGGATCAATGAGCGTCCCTCAAAGCGCACGCGCAATCACTCTAATGTTTTCTTTATACGCGACCATCATTGTAACGCTGTACTGCAGTAATTTAATTTCTTTCTTAACTTTTCCTGAAGCAGAAGATGTGCCTTCAACATTTCAAGAACTGTCTAAGCGCCCTGATTTTAATATTAAATTAATTAATATACCTGGCAACCCTGGAGAAGCCTTATTAAAAGAAACCAAATCGCCAGTATTTCTTGCAATAAGTAAGCGAATGAAGCACTCCAAGAACTTCTTCGAATGCACTCAAGATGCGATATTGAATAAGAAAACGGCTTGCATCGGTTGGACCACAATTCTTGAAGGGATTCTGTCAAAGAATTTTACGATCCATTCGTCTGTTGAACCATTGAGGAGGTCCAGCCCCGTTCTGTCCAGTCACATAGCTATCCCAACGCCAAAATATTCAAAGTATTCCGAGTATGTTCGGGAGTATGCTAACTACGTGATTGAGTCTGGGTTCTTTTCGAAGATGATGAGAGACACAACAAATTTTGTTAAGGGAAATGGACGAGTTTGGATGAAAAGTCAGAAAAATACGGCATTGCACGAGAAACTGGGTTTAATTCAAAAGCAAACAATGGGAGAAACGGCAACTAAGCCTTTTGGTTTAGAAAATTTCGGATTTTGTTTTGCTGCTGGGTTTATTGGCGTTCTTTTAGGATTTTTGTGTTTTCTCTTCGAGCTTCGCGGTACAGTTCAAAAGCGACTGTATTTTCTAGTTAATATAATTATTAGGGATAGCGTATTGTAAGACTTACAATTTTGAGCCTAATTCCCCACGATTTTAAAACTAAGTTAAAATAATAAATGCACTTTTCACGAGAATATATATATCATATTATATAAGTTCATTCAAAATAAAGTCAATTTGCATTTTTTGTAAAAAGATTAAAGTAAAAGTGAGTTGAGTTGAGTTGAGTGATCTTTATTTAAGTGTCAGTTCAATTCAATACAAATGTACTGCTTTACAATGAAGGACACGAAGAAATGCAATGAAATGGATCCACTTTCTTTTACTAATTCTTTCATTTATTATTTCACATGAACAACAATGTCGATTAGTTTTGATTTTCATCAATTTAGAATTCACTACAATTAAGTTTCCGTGTAAGCAAAATCTATTTTTATTGTAATTAAATATTTATAGGCGTCAACATGCAGTTTTTTAGAATTACAATGAACATTTTGTCGGAATTAGGTGCTAGAGTGCAACTTGAAAAATGTTGTTGGTGATGCGGCAATGCAATGTGGCGTAAGTAAGTCCAGCTCCAGCTTAAAAGCATTATTGGCACATAAGTCCAGCGTCCCCTGAGTGGGCTCATTTTGACCCGATAACTTATTCGCAACTGCGCAACCATGGAACGATTGCTTTACAAATGTTCTTAATTCTATAAATTAACTTTTCCAAAACGGTCAAAACTAGAAATAACACTTTTTCAAAGCGGTTAAAACTAGTAAATAACACTTTTTCAAAGCGGTCAAAACTAGTAAATAACACTTTTTCAAAGCGGTCAAAACTAGCACTTTCTCAAAACGGTCAAATCTTGTAAATAAAGCTTTTTCAAAAGGATCAAAACTAATAAATAACACTCAAAACGGTCAAATCTAGATGATGACGATGATTTATTATAATTAAAAGCAGCTATTTTAACTGCACACCTTGGGTGCCGATTTTAATGGAAGTCTCAGTTAACACAAGCAAAATTTGTTCCTTTCTATCTTTAAGTGATTGCCAGAGAAAAGTTCAGTTTAATGTGAAGGCCAAGCGAGAACGTGCCAGTGAATTCAATAAAGGGGCTCTGAATTATTGACGTCTGGAAAATAGGAATGAAGACTTAGTTTCCTTTTTAACCTGTTCGAAACGGCACTGTATCTAGTTTTACATCTTTTGAAAGTGTTAATATCTTGTTTTGACCATTTTGAAAGCGTTAGTTTCTTGTTTTGCATCTTTTTGAAAGCGTTAATTTTTTGTTTAGCATCTTTTTCAAAGTGTTTACATCTTGTTTTAACCTTTCTGAAAGCGTTAATTTTTTGTTTTGCATCTTTTTGAAAATGTTAGCATCTTGTTTTGACCTTTTTGAAAGCGTTAGTTTCTTGTTTTGCATCTTTCTGAAAATGTTAGTATCTCGTTTTGACCTTTTTTGAACGTCTTAGTTACTGGTTTTGGAAAAACGTCGGTTCAAAGTTTTCGGAAAAAAGTGTACAAAAATTAAAGTACTGCGATACGTACAGTTGCCTCCCAATCAAAAATATTGGCAATTTATTTAATATACAATTCGTTTTTATTTATTATACCACCCTCGATCCCTGCCGGAATTTATTGTTGCAGCTTTTACGCTGTATTATACATAGTTGTTTCATCTTTTATTGTAAATCCTTTCTCTACCTTGACGTGTAAAAATGTACCGTGAAAAAAACGTGACTGACTGGCTATGATTCCGAATAAAGTGATCTAATTTATAATTATTTATTATTATGTTAATCTTTGAATCCATGGTCTGGGTTTGCCTTCCAATTCTGCACAGTAAAACTAGTCGGTAAATACACTTTTAAAAATTGAACGATGAATTCGTGTGCAGTATGCGACGTGAGGCAGTGCGTTCTCATAAGCCCTTGTAGCTCAGTCGGTAGAGCACGCGGCTTTTAACCGCGGGGTCCAGGGTTCGAGTCCCTGCGAGGGCGTTACTTTTTGTTCCTGAAGTGTTTGTTTTTAGACTTAAACAACTTTAGGCGGTCTGTTACAATTTTGTAATGCCACACTATGAATATTTTTTTAAGTAATATTTACTGTGAAAAATTAACTATAAATCCTATTCAAGTTAAGACATGACACAGGCTTTTATTGCTGAAAAAAATATAAAGAGTATGGCATACAAAAATTTTACCACACTGCATTAGCATTATAAAGCTGGTTAATCTAAAAATCAAATAGATATATCAGGAACAAAAAATAACGCCCTCGCAGGGACTCGAACCCTGGACCCCGCGGTTAAAAGCCGCGTGCTCTACCGACTGAGCTACAAGGGCTGATGGGAATGCATTGCCTCAAGTCGCATACTGCACGCAAGTTCATTGCACAATTCTTTAAAGTTTATTTACCAATTAATTACATATATCATTTCAATTCATTTTTTGAAGTGCCAACCCCACAACATAATTCTATGATCCATTTGAAACTGTTCTGAAATGGCAAACGCGTACGTTGCTTAGTGCTTTTACAACAAATTAATATTTTCAAAAAGATCAACTCAAAAGCTAACACTCAAGAAGCAGCTCTAAACTACAGTTCAACATTTTTAAAAGTGGCAAAACTAGAAAGTAAGGCATTCGAAAAGGTCGAAACTAGAAAACACCCTTTCACAAAATGTCAAATCTAGAAAACATTCTTTGACAAAAGGTCAATTCTAGAAAATACCCTTTCACAAAAAGATCAAATGTGTAAAACACCCTTTTGCAAACGGTCAAATCGCACACACATCTCACGGACAATGAGGGCAAACAAAGGAGATGCAATTTAAGGACCAAACCACGGCAGCCGTGAAAATTCAAAGCTGGTCTTGAACCTACGGAGCGAAAGAAAAAGTTGAGGGACCCAGTTGCCCTGCCACCGACCCGCTGAGACAGGTTCATTGCTATGTCGTGGGCGAAGAAGCATTTTAAAAATTGTAAATAATAGTTCTACAGCCTTTTAAAGGCAAAAATAACAGTTGCACCGTTTTTTAAAAGTGCAAATGACAGTTTAACATCCTTGAAAAAATGTAAATCACAGCTTTACTATTTTTGAAAAATTATAAATATTAGTGTCAAGCTGTTTGAAAAGCGTAAGTAGCAGTTTGATTGCTCTTAAAAAGTCTAAATATCAGTTTTAGCTATTTTTGAAAAGTGCGATTTACTGTTTTCAACATTTCGAATAGATGTAGAATTTGTATTTACACTTACTTCAAATGTGTACAACCGCTACTTAAACCTTTTATAATGTCTCACAGTGACGTTTAGAACTTTCAGGTATCTGTAGTAAAACTGCTATTTACACTTTTTTGTCACTTTTGTGTAACCAAAAAAAGTTGTAATAACGGTTGTATTGATCAAAAAGGCGTGGGAATTCAAATCACAATTTTAACGATTAATTGTAATAAATTAATATAAGATTATTTATAGTAATTAGTTATTAAAGATTCAAATTCAACTCTTGATGATTCAGAAGCCTGAATCGCTCGCTTCCAGCTGCACTACGTGATTGGAACGATGGAGATCATATTCGCCCTTGTAGCTCAGTCGGTAGAGCACGCGGCTTTTAACCGCGGGGTCCAGGGTTCGAGTCCCTGCGAGGGCGTCACTTTTTGCCTCTTTTCTACACACTTTTTAACAAATAATCTCATTTTGTAACACATTATGATAAACCACGTCTTGCTTAAATATAAAAAATGTGTATTGATTAATAATGAGCTTGTTCTATTTTTTATTTTTGAATTTTCCTGCATGTTCACCCGTTCTCTGTCAAGTTTCTATGCTTCCTAATTTCGTGATTGTACCTAATTGTAATTATATATTTATTTCAAAAGGAAGAAATATAAGCAAGTAAACACGAATTACTCAAAACATTACCATAAATGATACTTTTGAAAATTAATGACGATGGGCAAACTACAGAACTCCCTCCCTACAGTTTTCCTGTGGGTTGAGTTCTTGATAGTCGATGTCTCGTCGTAATCATAATTTATTAGGATACTACGTACTTTCTGTTAATTGGTACTAAAACTAAGCTACTGTTGAGTGTATTACCTTTTTTGACGTATTATTTATTATTTGAAAACCGATACAGAACAGATACAATAATTATCTTGTGTCCCACAAAACAAAATAATTATGGGCGTGTACCCAGTAAACACATAAACAGCAATCATTGGTGATTGGATACAATTACTGGCCTGCCGACGCCGACCCACTACGTCGACGTTGACAGTCAACAGTGACATTTTGCTATTATAATTAATTTTAATTAATTTTAATTAATTATTACTGATATAACATTTACGGTCTTAAGTAGTTTCTTCATAAATAACCTATCAACAGTTAATACTTGTTTTATTTTACCTCATTTTTCTACCATTAATTACTGTAAACACAAAAACAAAATATTTCATATTATTTACTTCTACTAGTGTAAGGTTTGCCTATAGTACTGTCAACTGTCGGCTGTTGTTAGTTGTTAGACTCGAAAAGCATACAAACAGAGTCTAATAATATTTGCAAAAATGAAAAATAAATCCATTTTATTTTATTTTGTATCATTGGTCACTATTTCAAAGCTGACGTGGTCTTCCTCATTAGCATTGACAATTATTCATGGCGAACGTAGCTTTGAAATTCCTGTGGAAAAACTTCTGGAAAATCTAGTGAAACAAAAGCCTTTGAATTTGAATAAAAAACAAAGGTCCAGTAACTGTATACTTCAAGTATTTCAATTAAATAATGTTTTAGTTTCAACTCACATTCAAACTAACATTCAACGGTTTGCAAGCAACAATTTAATTCCGACACAGTTCATTCAAAACAGGCCAGTTGCCCTAACAGAAAAATCTCTCGTCGAGCTGGGCTACAATACTCTAAAGCACGGGTTTCTCTGCCAAAATGTGATCGTTTTTATACCCGGATTTTCAGTAAATACGAATACGGGCATTGATTATTATTTTGGAACGAATTTAGTGCAACAGTCAATTCGTCTAAGAAACAAACCTGAGTTTACTAAACACCTTTTTATTGAACAGTACGACAGCGCACGCCCGGGCGCAGGCGCAGAAACAGAACCAGAGTCAGAAACTGGCAAGCAGCTTTTTAAACTTTTTGAACATCCCGCCATCCAAAGGCTAAAGTATAAAATAGGCATTGCACCTGCGCTAAAACTGAATCCCAAATCTTCACAGTACCCCAACGTACAGGTTGTACAAGAAATATTCAGTGAAATTTCTGGGTGGTCCTTAAAACTGGACCAACTTGATCTGTCGACCAACAAATATTTACCGCTAATTTGGTCACACAATGTCCCAGTACTAAAAGGTCGCCACCTGCACATGAGTATGTGGGAGGGTCCTCCACAATTTTTGCGTGACCCAATCGACAAAAATCGGTTTATTCCAAATGTAGGCTTAGGCAGTCAAATGTTGCCTGATTTGTCAGCCAAATTTAATTTCACCTATGACCTCTCCTTCACTCGAACTTTTACACGGTGGCCAAACGGGACCTGGAAGGGGCGGATGGGTGAGCTGGTAGAAAATAAAAAAGCGGGTCATTTCATGCTGGGTCACTCTTGGGACAGAAGTCTTCACATGGATTTTACGGGGCAGATTTTCCAGATTGACCTCGTCTTCTACACTGCCCATCCAAAGGTCACTGTCAAATGGGAAGGGATCTTTTACCCTTTCAGCATAGAAATTTGGCTCCTAGTTGGGCTCTCATTTTTGACCGCAGTGCCCCTGTTTTATTTTAGACTGAAAATCTACCCGCCCGCCCAACACCTGCTTCAAAATCGCATTCAAAATCAAAAAAGAATTTTCCCGCCAAGTGTGGTCCCTGCTGACCTTTGGTTCCAGGCAGTGGCCATTCCCTTTGCCGCCCTCATGGTCGAAGCCAGACAGGTTCCAAAGCAGACGAGGGCGCTAACGGTCATGTTTACGCTATATGCAACGATAATAGTAACAATTTACTGCTCAAACTTCATTTCCTTCTTGACCCTTCCTGACCCCGAAGATGTCCCTGGGACGTTTCAACAACTGGCCGAGCGAACCGACTATCATATTGTTCACTGGGTCATCCCTGGCTTGACGGATGACGTATTCTTCAGAGAGACGCGGTCACCAGTCTACTTAGAAATTAAAAATAGGCGCCGGGTAAGCAAGAATTTAACGGACTGCGCAGCTGCTGCTATTTTTGAAGAAAAAACGGCGTGCATTGGCTGGAAAATCTCTGGTGACAGCACACTGGCCACCCACTTCACTATCCATCCTACTTTTACCCCCCTGAGGCATTCAACAGCGGGAATGTCCATCTTTTTAAATATCGCTATGCCGAAGTTATCAAAATATTTGGAATATTTTAATTTTTACGTAAGTTCCCTCAAGCAGTCTGGGATCGGGACGAAGTACATGGGGTCAATCGTCCAGTTTTTGAAGAGACAAGGTAGGGCCCGAATGGAAGGCTTGAAAGAGACGCAGCTTTATAAACAACTGAAGGTCATTGAATTAGAAGGGGAAATGCAAAAAAGGGAAACAAAATCACTGGAAATTAAGCATTTTTGGTTTTGCTTTGGTGCTGTTTTAGTCGGAGGCGGTCTCGGGATCCTGTGCTGTATTTTTGAAGTCTTTTTGAGTTATTTTAAAAATATTATTTAGAACTTCTTTCATTAATTAGTATCCCTGAATGAAATAAAAACTACAAATTATTATTGCTTTATATTTACAGAAAGATTGCGGCATTTATTCCTGATGGAAATTAAACTTTTAATCTTTCGCTATTTGTATAAATAAGAATCTTTAGAAACTGATAGGATAATTATTATAATCGTGATTAAATTAAATACAGAAAAATTACACTATGCACATTAATTCAAATTCTTAATGCGCAAATCCAGCGATTCTGCTCCAGCTATCCGGAGTGAATTAAACTTATGTTTACCAGAACTGCACAGCAAAATAAAAGATCAAAGCCCCCAAAATTGAAGCGAGTAAGTGAGTCACCAGATCAGAGGGAGTTACATTGAATCTGTCAAAGTTGAGCATTATCCACTTGAAGAATCGTAGCTTATTTATGGTATAAGGGGGATATCTGGCTTCACCCACTTTTTCACTGAGAAGCGAAAAGCTACGGACAAGCACACCACGCTTGTGAGAAAATGTTTCAAAGGAGTATTTCCCATTGTAGTTTCCCATTCCTAAAAAAAACAAAAGAAATATTTCATACTCTACCCTTCACCTCTATGTACATAATATAAAAATCAAAATTGAAACATCTAATTTTAAAAAAATAAAAATGTAAACACCAAACCTGAGTTTCCAACTCCTGAAAAAGTAAACCAAAACAAATATAGATAATTCATTATACAAAACCTTAAATAGATATTTGCGCTATCTAGCACAGCAAAGAAAGAATTCCGCTAAAACATAAGTACCTCCGAAGGGAAGACCGGGCCCTAAAATGGAATATTAAAAAATGCATAAATTAAACATCTAATTAGTAAGTATTTTTCTTTTATAAAAATGCTATACGTATATAGGTAATAAGGTATCAAATAAAAAACCTTACATGAATTCTGCCAAACGACATCATTAATGCAATTTCCACCACTGGACGTGGAATCAATAATTCGATTGTAGACATTTGTGTTCTTAGAAAAGACGTACAGGGCGAGTGGCTTCGGTCTGCAGAAAAACATATTTGAATAAAATTAAAACGCATTGGATGTTGCATGATTTTATTAAAAAATAAATACAAAAGCGTAGAATTTCGAAACTCACTTGGACAAAATAAAGTTGATTGCTTCATCGGCCGAGTTGACAGTGACAATGGGCAAAATTGGTCCAAATATCTCATCCTCCATTAAAATGTCATCAGACTTGACATCAACTTGGCACGACAGAAAATTAAAAAAAATTTTGCATAGATTTAATCGATTTTCCATGCAATCGTGATTCAGATTGAAAATCTATATAATTTTACCAATAATTGTTGGTTCGATCCAAAGGTCACTTTCATCCGTGTCACCCCCATAGGCAATTTGACCTTTTGTACCATCTAGAAGTTTCTTGAGGCGTCGAAAATGATTCTGGTTAACAATCCGAGGCAACTCTGGGTTGGATTGTAGCTTGTCTAAGCCGTACCACTCTTTCATTACTTGAGCTGCCACGTCCAGGAAATCCTTCTCACACTCCTTGTTGCAAAGTATCTGAAGTAAAAAGTACAAAGCAGTATAATTAATTACAATAATGTTATTATTTCGTGGAAACCATTAATTATACAAGGAGCCAAAGAGCTCGGTGAACTGTAAATAATTATAAAAAAGTAAGTTTTATTACGTAATCAGGTGCGACACACGTCATTCCGAGATTCACAATCTAGTAAAATCATTTAAAAAACGCAAATTAGTATTTTACAGGTTCCAAATGTTTTTTTTGTTAATTCGTCATGTTTATTGTAATTAATTATGCTTAGTATAAAAATAAATTATTACTTTTCCCCAAAGAATACGCTTGGCTGCTAGTCTGAAATCCGCACTTTCATCGATGTAACATGGGCTGTAAAATAAAAAGTATAAATATATCACTGTCATTGTCTAAGTGACCTTTTGACCTGCTTTTAAATCAGTTTAATCATCCCATAATTATGTACCTCTTGCCACCCAGTTCCAGAGTAACTGGAGTCAAAAAGGGTGCAGCGGCCTCGAGAATACGAGAACCAACAGAACTTGAGCCAGTGCAAAGAATGTAGTCAAATCTGTTCTTTAATAACTTCTGCGTTTCTCCAGCATCGGCAAGAACCACTTGGTAGCATTCCTGAATGAATTAAAAATCAACAAAATATTCTATAGTAATTAGTAATTATCAAAACGAATATGTATGTAAAAGTAAATACAATATTAAATTTTTAGTGTTGTTGATTCTGCATATAGCTCGAAAACTTACTGGATCCAAATATTTCGGAATAATACGGGCCATAGTTCTGGCACTTTCAGGAGCCACCTCCGATGGCTTGAGAACTACACAATTACCAGCCGCAATCGCCCCCACTAATGGCTTACAGGAAAGTAGGAAAGGATAATTCCAAGGCCCTGAACAAAATCGAATTAAATCATAATCATTATTAGTCAAAATCAATTATTGCAGTTGATTCAATTCCATTATTTCACAAAAACCAATCAAAAGTTTTACTTTTTATTAATTACATTATTAATGAACTCAATCAAAAATCACTACCTATGATTAGCACAACCCCGAAAGGCTCCCGTCGAATGTAACCACTGTCTCTGTAATAGTTGATAGTTCATAGCCAAAACAATTAATAGTTGTGAGCAATAAATGATTACAAATTCAAAACAGTGAGTTGTTGATTGTGATTAAATACACAAAATAAAATATTTTACAAAATTGCGAGCATGTTGACTGGAAGCTTCTCAACAGCAGCAAAGCCTTTAAATGTCTTGAGCATGGTTCGGATCTCTCGTCTCACCGTCTCTAGTTCATACATAGTTCCTAGTAGGAAATGTAAAACAAAATCATAATAATTATTAAACAGGAAATATAAACACTGAAATAAACTTCGAAGGAGCAAAATCATGGTAATAATAATAATAATAATAATACTGTAGCTACTAAAATTACCTTCCAGCTTAGCTTTTCGAAGATCCTTCTTAAGGGCTCCCAGAATCTCATCTTCACACTCAATGAACATCCGTAGGAAATTCTTCAACTGTTCTTCTCTAAATGCTAAGGATCGAGTTCTACCCGATGCAAAAGCAGCTCGAGCTCTTTTTAGTACCTAGAAAACCATCAATGACCAAAAATATCAACCAAGAAATTAATTACTTTCTAATAAAAATAACTACCAACTACCAACTAATGAATCATGACTAAACCACAAACTTTGATCGCGATTTAAAATGACAGAACATAAATTACAAAATTACCAATAAATTATTACTGCTTTCAATTTTTATATTTGATTTACATTCAAATTGATAAAAGTAATTAGTCATTAATTACCTGCTCATAATCCTCATTATTTCCAGATGCCATTGCCATTATTGTGGATTGCAGACTATTAATTAATTATGCAGCTAATTGTGACTGTCAACTGTTAATGATTGTCGATTCTAATTCATAGAATAAAATGCCCACCGAAACCGAATACCAAAAGAATCGAAAAAGTTGAAAGTTTTGAACCTAAACTTCCAGCTTCAGATTTTAGTTGTAAGATGTTATATGTCAACTTTGTGATGGTCAATAATTGATCTTTAACTTGAGTCTTTAGTCTTTGACCTCAATGATAAGTTGACAATTGGCTGGATTCTTGCAATTAAAATAATTTCTTATAATTTTACTACTAGAACATGAGGCAAGTTGCGAAGCAATTCACCAAACACACTGTTGACTGTTGACTGTTGAGTAAATATAGTATAGTAATAATATAGATGGTAGGTATTTAATTTAAAGTTCTTATTGAAGTAAAAATGTAATGTTGATGGATGCTAAAACTAAAATGCTATAAAACAAATCATATTGTATGCTTCAAAACCGGTTGACTTGAACAGCTTAACTAGGGTGAAGGCTTGCAATTGTGGTCGGCTGATTAATGTGGTCGCCCCCTTTTTCACCCATTGTCAACGGTCAACCGAAATTGAACAAACCTGGTTTCGAAGCTTCGGGTACCGAACTTCACATTGAGTATATGTCAGATTTCGATTGCCATTTGACACTGGGTGAAAAAGGGGGCGACCACATTAATCAGCCGACCACAATTGCAAGCCTTCACCCTACAGATTAAATTAAAAGGAAAAAATAAAAGGCGAAAGGCAAGCCTTCAAATCGAGTGTGAATTTAGCCGTTAAAAAAACTAGTCTAAGAAACGTACGCAGCTGCAGTTGTACGTTGGTCTCCCGGCACTCGGCGGCACTATTAGGGGCGCTTCATAAATTACCGTGGATTCTCTATTAATACGCGGGTCTCTAATTGTGGGCGGGTCTGTAACAGTACGCGGGTCACAGGAAGTATTTTCAATGTTTAAGTGTACAGAAATTAGTGCAAACCTAACTTTTTAGCCACTGAATAGCTTGAATTAAATAATGCATACTTTTAAGTTGTTTAAATGTGTCAAAATTCTTGTTTTTAGCCTGTTTATTTCAACTAAAAATTCAGAGTAGTAAAACGGTTAGTTTGACTAATACGTGGGTCTCTTTTAATGCGCGGGTTTCCAATTGTATGCGGGGGTCGGAGGAGAACTGAATGGAAACAGTGCGCGGGTGTTCTATTAAGAATTTACGGTACTTGTTTCTTGAACTTATCGAATTTGTTCACTTTTTGTTTTCAAATTTTTGAAAATGTTAATTTCTTGTTTAGACCTACTTTCAAAAAGGGTAAGTTACCTTCTAGTTATAAACGTGTTTTAAAATGTTGATTTAGTTTTGACATTTTTGAAAGGATTAGTTGGTAGTTTTACATCTTTATTAAAATGTGAACTTAATATGTAGCTTTGGCCTTTTTGAAAGGGTGAGTTGCTAGTTTTAAGGCTTTTTTTGTACGTTGATTTATAGTTTTGATCTTTCTGCAAGTGTTAGTTACTAGTTTTAAATGTTTTTTAAAAATGTTAATGTATAGTTTTGGCATTTTTGAAAGCCTGATTTACTGGTTTTAGATGTTTTTTTAATATGTTGACTTATAGTTTTGACCTTTTGAAAGGGTGAGGTAGGTACTATTATAGGTTAACTTCTTTCGTTGATTCTGACCTTCTTGTTTTGCCCTTTTTGGGAGTGTTTATTTATGGAATAAACACTTGTAAAACATTTCGATTTTGGTCTCCCAATTATAGTTAACCAATTCGTAAATCATTTTTGGCCCCATCAATAGAGCGATTGTTTAAAGTGAGTAAGCATTTCAAAGGCACCGAGAGTTACTTATATAAAATAAAATCTACATTTAACTCTGTTTTATTGGTTTTTAATGGTAATACTAATTTTATTAGCTTTATTGTAAAATGCACTACGGGAGAAAACCTATTTAAAGTATAGACCTACTTTACTAGCCTACTAGTCTAATGGTAATATTAGTTAAAGTTTACGTTTTAATCTGCTTTTTAATAATGACTGCAATTACATATATTATTATATTAATTAAGCAAAAAAACCCAGGCAATAATAATAATAATAATAATAATGTGTAGCACCCTTCCAGGAAAATATTTGCACAGTAATTTATGCATGGCTCCCAATCCTTTTTTTTCGTGGGTTTCTTTGAATGGGAACGCCGGATGCTGCGACTGAAAGGCAGAGCAAGGATAAAAAAAGAAGCAAGGAAAAAGACTGGCTTGTGAGAACTTTCTCAGTGCCTTTCATTTTTCTAATAAAATAAAAAATAAATTCAAGATTTACAAGACTTTGATCCTTCATTCTGCCAACAATCATCAATTCTGGTGTAATTTGTAATCATCATCCTAATCAGTAATTTTCCAGTGAGCACAAAAAACAAACCCGTTTTCCTCTTTTCGGTTGTATAGTTTTGCATTGCTTTACAAACTACTCTGTTTTATTTTTTTAACAAATTATTTCTTGATGATAATCCCTTAAATGCATGATTCACAGTAGAAAATGCAGTCCTTTGTTTAGACTGCATTGAATTAATACGATGCAGAATGATGGTGCACAATTACAATTACATTGCCTATAGTACGAGTTTAATTTCGTGTATAATTGTAGTAGGTTTCAACTCAATAATTACATATTATGTGCATTGTTTCTGCTCCAATGAACTTGAAAATTAAAAGAATATTTCTATTTAAATGTAACCTATTCGCAACTGGGAAACTATGGATAGAATACTTTACGAAAGTGATTTTTCTAGTGATCAACTTTTTTGTAACTGTCAAAACTAGAAATTAACATTTCCAGAGGCATTCAAAACCAGTAACTAAAACTTTCAACAAGGTCTAAACAATAAAAAGATGTTAAAGCAAGAATACAACACTTTCAAAAAGTTGTAAAACAAGAAATTAACATTTCAAAAAGTTGTAAAACAAGAAATTAACATTTCAAAAAGATGTTAAAGCAAGAATACAACACTTTCAAAAAGTTGTAAAACAAGAAACTAGCACCTTCAAAAGTAAGTTGAAACAAGAAACTAACACTTTTAAAAAGATGCTGAAACAAGAAACTAACACTTTCAAAAAGCTATAAAACAAGAAACCAACACTTTCAAAAAGATATAAAATGAAATATAGAGTACCGCTTCGAAAAGGTTAAGGCTTGACTAAGTACATACATATAATAAAACAAAATAATTTCTTTGGGAAGAAAATAGATCCGATTTATCATCTTTGCAATAGTGCTCTTTTTTTTTACTTTCAATTTTACAAGAAAACCTTACCAGAATTTAAATGAATAAAAACTACCTACATACAAGAAGTACTGCCCCCTTAAAAATCCAAAATAAAGAATATTCCAAGAAATTAAAGTCAAAATCAAAACCACGTGGGTAATCTATTTAAGTATGTTAACACATTTAATTTATTTTTTATTACATCTCGATTCTACTGCTCTATTAAACTTGATTCCCAGTCCATCATTTACGGCACAGTTGTACGTAGATTTGCAGTAAAACACTCCACATTTAAATGCCATATAATGCGTCTGTAGAAACGCCTGTTGGCCTTTAAATTCAGTTGCCACTGCACTGCAGCATTCACAAGAAAGGATTTTTTTATGACGTTCGTTGACTTGACACTGATACCGTTTCTGCTGGCTGAAGATGTGACGATGTGAATTACGTATTATTATCATTATTATTATTATTGTTGTGAATGAAAATGAAGTTTACAACCTTACGCAATGGTAATACACAGAAGAATTTCAAAATACATTGTTAAACTTGTGTGAATTTAAATTATTTCTAATGAAACACACACACACACACACATTCACTTTAATTTATATAATAATATTTAATAATTCACAAGAAACATTTAACGGACTAGACTAGTGCACTACAGTAGATACACTAGCAAATAAACTAACGGGATTTAATTACTAATTATTTTCAAATATAACAACTATAAGATTCCCATCAACTTTTAATATTGTGGAATAAATCAAAAACCTTTTATTTTTTATGATTATTTTTACTATATAGCTATACCTATACTATATTTTCATGTCCCAATTACTACGGGAATTTGGAAAAGTAGTAAAAATGTCAAAAGAAAAAAAAGTCTTGGTCAAATAAAAAGTTTATCACTATTTATATGAGATTATGATTGAAATTACTTCACAGATATTTTTATGACTTTTTTTTCGGGATTTAGTCTCCAAAGAGTATTTAAATCCGTCCCAGTCGACCACAGATAGTCAAAGTGTTCGTTCCAATTCATTCATTCATTCATTCATTCATTCATTCAAGAAATATTTGAAGACTTAAACTTAAAGTTAAAAAACAAGAAGCTCAAAGCTTTAAGCCAAAATGGAATTAAAATCAAAGCAAAATAATTTAAAAGTTGTTCAACTTTTAGTTCTTTTTTCGTCAATCTTTGTGTGTGTGGCTCAGTCAAATTTTAATTTTACCCGCCCTGGTGATTTCAACGGAAACTTGGCTCAACAATTGCTGCCGCAATTTAATTTTGAAAATAATAATAATCTGAATCAGAATAATAATAATAATAATAATAATAATAGCAATCATCTCCATGGAAGCACTGACCACCCGATCCCGTCCCACATAGTGGACATGCCCATACAGATCACGATCCAGGGTTTCCAAGGCAACCACGTCCATTCCCATCCACCAATGCAAGTGGTCTACCCGGTCAAAGTTCAACTCCCGTTCCAGCCCATGCAATTGTCCTTCGAGGCCTTCGTGGACATTCCGAATGAGGGGCGGGAATCGGACATGACCCGAGTTGACCTCGGGCCACAGCAAATGATGCTCTTTGACCCCAGTGGCCGTGTCCCAGCTTTCGGTTCCAACTCCGTGGGCAATCAAAACTTCCAAAATCGGGACGAAAATGGGGTTTTAATCAATAATGGGAACGGGAATTTTAACGGCAACTTTAATGGCAATCAAAACGGCAATCAAAACGGAAACTTTCCTGGAAACTTTCCCGCAAACAATAACAACAACAACAATAATAACGGGAATCCAAACGGCAATTTTAATGAGAACAACAACAACAACAATAATAACAATGCTAATTTTAATAGCAACCCTAATAATGGGAACTTTAATGGAAATCAAAATAGCAACTTTAACGGAAACTTTCCCGGAAACTTTCCACAGCAGCAGCAGCCGCAAGCAGCCGTTCCACCTGCACCGCTAGTTCTGCCCGGCGGGGTTCTTACTGATAATTCAAACGTTCAAAGACCGCCATTCTTTGTTCAAAATCAAAATCAAAACCAAAATCAAAATCAAAACGGCTGTCCACAAGGGTAATCAATCTTATATTAGTTATATTATAAGCTGTTCGTACAGACTAATATTCGTTTTTAAATTCTATTTATTAATTTGTATTTATTTTTTCTTGTTTAATTCCAGTGTGAACTGCTTCAACAACCAGAACCAGAATCAAAATGTAAATCAACTTCAGAATCCAAATCAGTTGCCAAAGAAATAATGAAGCTCATAAAAAGTCAATAAATACGAAGAAAAAAAATGCAACAGCTTTATGCCTACCTAGCTGTTTTGTTCCTGCTAAAAAGATGCTAAAAAAATATACCTGCAAAAGTAAATACCAAAAAAATATATCTGTACCTACCATAATACCAAAAAATAATAGTAACTACTCATGTATTTTTTATAATTTATTTTTATATTTATATTAATTTATGTTTTTATATCATAATTTATTTTGCTCATTTTATATAGACTAAAAGTATTTATTACAAGACTCACTTTATATTTTTATAACTTGTGAAAAATAAATTCATTCTGTGTTTACACGCTACTTTTTAGTCAAAAGTCAAAACGCTTATTTCCCATGTTGAATTTTGATAGTTTTCAAACGGGATGGCAACCCATGTAAACCTTTCGAGCTTCGACACAAAGTTCCTCGGAACTTTTGACGTGAATTAATTCTTCAAATTGTGTTTTGCAATATTCCTCGATGTGTGCCAGGATTCTAGAGCCTGTCTTTGCGTTTATGTGAATTTTCAACTGCTTTGCACACAAGGTTTTTATTTTATTGAGAAGATCCCATTTTGCATCAGGCGTCCGTTTTCTTCGGACTGTGAAAAAGTAACGAAAAAATGTTTGTTTCTGTTTGCTTAAAAATAAATTATATAAAA
Source organism: Dicyrtoma fusca (assembly GCA_034695205.1). NCBI lineage: Eukaryota > Metazoa > Arthropoda > Collembola > Symphypleona > Dicyrtomidae > Dicyrtoma > Dicyrtoma fusca. Next base: position 10,353 of record JAQFZC010001540.1, on the reverse strand, counting down.
TAGTTTCTTAGTTCTTGTTTTACCTGTACTCAGTTTTGTAGATTTAGCGTCGACTGGGGTAGTCGCAATAATTACGAGGGCCACAAGGAAAACAATAAGCAAAGCTTTAGAAATCAAAAGCATTTTTATTTTTTTAAATTGCAGAGCGAAAATGAGCAACTGTAGTTTTCTGAAACTGTGCAGTCATTTAAATAATTTTATGAGAATTTTTGAAAGTTTGATAGTTTGTTCTTTATGTAGACAAACAATAAGTACAAAAAGTAGAAAGCACATTCTCGATTGTTTGCTGCTAGTTGTCGTAATTGTGGTTGCAATCTCTACATACCTAAGTATTTTATTGCTAATTTTACCAACCATTGTGTATGCAAAATGAATTAAACGGGCAAAGTAGAGAATAATTAGAGAAATCAAAACTGTTCTAGATTTATTATTCTGAATAAAGAAAGTTATTTTTGAAAGTTACTGTTTTTGCTTCTGATGATGCAACTCATCCTAATCTTGTTTCACATCTTTTTGTAATTGGTAATTTGTTGTTTTCACTTTTTGGAAAGTGGCAATTTCGCGTTTTTGTGTTTTTCAAAATTACGGTTTCTTGTTTTGGCCTTTTTTAAAATTTTGTTTTCGCTTTTTTCAAAATTTTGTTTTCGCCTTTTTCAAAATTTTGTTTTCCCCCTTTTCAAAATAACAATTCCTCGTTTTCGCTTTTTTCAAAATTTTGTTTTCCCCTTTTTCAAAATGATAGTTTCTCGTTTCCGCTTTTTTTCAAAATGACAATTTCTTGTTTTCGCCTTTTTTAAAATTACAATTTCGAGTATTTGCCTGCTTTAAAATGACAATTTCTCGTTTTTGTCTTTTTCAAAATGATATTTTCTCCTTTTTGCTTTTTTCTAAATGACACTTTTTTGTTTTCGCTTTTTTTAAAATGTCAACTTCTTGTTTTAACTTTTTTGAAAGTAGTAGTTTCTTGTTTGCACCTTTTCCAAGGTGTCAATTCCTGGAGTGGACCTTTTTGAAAATGAGAATTTCTAATTTCGACCACTTGGAAAAAACATACGTAATTTTAGTTGGAACTGGAACAAATGCATCGGAAGCAGTCGTTTAAGGTGCTCAGTCTTCACGCCGCTTTTGGTTTTAAGCGAAATATTTTTGGCATGCACGGCAAGTTAATCTGGCCTAAATTGATGCAAGGATTATATAATAGTTGTATGTCTACAAAACCTAGATTTGCACTTTCAAACAGTAAAAAACCTAATTTTATATTTCTAAGAAGTTGGACTACGCAAACCCTCTATTTAAATTTATTTGAACCATGCAAAAATTTTATTTGCAGTTTTTCAGAATGATACAAAATTATGTTTTTTTATTTTTCGTTTCTCTTTATTTTTCATTTGTAAAAACATTTCTTTTAACAACAATCTTAAGCAACCATTAAATACATTTTTTATGCCATAATTCGTTTTGCTCATTTTAAATAGAATAACAATATTACAAGACTCACTTTATGATTTTATAATTTGTGAAAATTAAATTCATGGTGTGCTTAAACGCTACTTTTTGGTCAAAACGAGCATTTTCCAGAAATTGTTGGTAGTTTTCATTCGGGCGGATGGCAACCCATGTAAACTTTTTGAGCTTCCACACAAAGGTTGACAGAGCCTTGGACGAATAATAATTCTTCAAATTGTGCTTTGCAATTTTTCTCAATGTGTGCCAGGATTTTAGAGCTGGACTTCTCTTTTATGTAAATTTGCCATTGCGTTGGACAGCTGTTTTTAATTTTATAGAGAAGGAACCGGTTTCCACCAGTGGTCCGTTTTCGGTGGGCTGCGAAAAGGAAAAAAAAATAAACTTCCGTTAGTTTAAAATGAAATTATTAAAAATAGTTTCCTAATTCTTGTTTTACCTGTCCTCAGTTTTATAGATTTAGCGTCGACTGTGGTAGTGGCAATAATTACGAGCGTCACAAGGGATGCAATTAGCAAAGCTTTAAAAATCAAACCCATTTTTTACTTTTCAAAATTTCTGAATGAAAATGGGCAGGTGCAGCTTTCTGAAACTGTGCAGTCGCCTAAATAATATAATGAGAATTTTTGAAAGTTTATAAGGTGCATGTTAAGTTGAAAGTACAAAAATGATTATTATTTATATAGACAAACAATAAGTACAAAAGATAGAAAGTACATTCTTCATTGTTTGCTGCTTATTGTGATTGCAATCTCTTCGTAAATATTTCATTGCTAATTGGACCAACCATTGCGTATGCAAAATAAACTAAATAGAAAAAGTAAAGAATAATTAAAGAAATCGAAATCGTGTTAGCAATTTTGGACAAAGTAATTTTAGTTATTGTTGAAAAGTTACTGTTTTTGTTTCTGATGATGCAACTCATTTTATTTTAGTTTTACATCTTTCTGTAATTGGTTATTTTTCGTTTTTGCCTTTTTGAAAGTGACAATTTCCCGTTTTAGCTTTTTAAGCGCTGTTTACATGTATGTACTTATTGAATGTTTTTGAAAATGTTGATTTCTTGTTTCATACCTTCTAAAATTGTTAATTACTAGTTTTGATCATTTTGGTACAACAGGGTGTCTGGTAGGACAGACAGGCTTAACAAATTATCAGGTTATTTGCATCCTCATTGTTAGGTAAAATAGGATGAATTCAGGGGGAAAAGTCACTTTTATTTTACAAATCCTTTACGCCGTTTGTCAGTTGGTATTAAATATAAGTAGTAACTAACTGAGTTAAATAGTTTTACATCGTTGAATGTGATTTAAAAGAGTAACTTCTTCATTTGGCATTTTTGAGCGTGTGATTTTATTCACTAGTTTTAAAGGTCTTAAAAAATGCAATTTTCCCTTCTAAATGTTTGAAAAAGCATTCCTTGCATTATACCTTCTGAAAACGTTAATTTTTAGTTTCGAGCTTAGTAAAAGTGACAATTAAAAGTCCCGAATGTTTTTAAAATATAGGTTTAGTAAAACATTTAGAAAAATTTAATACATATTCGTAATTAAAACTTTTGCAAAGTGAAGCATTACAAAGTTGGCTACTGTATTCGAATGTTTTTCAAATTGTCCGGCTCTGGTTTTTCCTTTTAATTAACCAGTTTTGAATGCTTTCAGAAATGTTAATTTCTAGTTTCTGACCCTTTTAAAAAAGTTAATTTGAAGCATAAGCTTTTTGAAAGCACTGTTTCCATGGCGACAGCGTCCTAGTTTTGAATTGGTTGAGTAATTTAAAGTTTTGGGTGTATCCTTTATATTATATTATTATAATTGTATTATAGATCGTCCTAATGCAACCTAAATACCTTGGTTAAGTTTAGTATACAATTGTTAGACACCGAAAAATAGTACAATAACAACACAAGAAATATAACTAACAATAAAAATATAAAATAAATAACCAGAAATCAAAGCGTGGATTGTGAATGTAACAAAAGCTAAAGTAAGTTTTCCAAAATGTTACGTGCATTTAGAAATTACATTTTCTAGTTTTAATCCTATTAAGACGGTTAATTTGTAGAATGCACAATTTTTTAAAATCATCGTGTCCATGTCAAAGGTCTCCAAGCTCCTAAAAATTTATAATATTTATATTATTGATTGTAGTACTTATACATAATTTATTCGTTTAAGTACCTAGGTTAATTTTGGAATACAATTCTTGATGCTTTAACAATACTTTCTATTCGTGAATGCCTATGGAGAGTACAAGAAATAAAAATTACCAGTCTAACGCCATTTTGAGTTTTTCCCTTGAAAACAATCACATTGTTTTTACAGCTTGATGTTCATGATAACGCTAAGCTGCTTTGTTTTGTAAACAGATAAATTCAGTTGATAAATTAATAAAGTGAATATTCAAAGAAAAATACAAGATGTATGTATGCAAATACTATCCCCTGGGGCATAAAGCCTATGGCAGGGAAAATACAAGATTTAAAAGCGTGTTTTAAAAATGTTAAAAGAAAAAAACGATGGTTCATTTTTTTCAAAATTTCCAGCTTGGCCGTTATATGACTATGGTCCCGTGTACAGTGTGGCTGGGATCAAACAAAGGCTTCTTATTACGTTATGGAAAAAACCAATTGGTTATTCGAAAAAATCAAAAAATGTGTTGAATTTTGCAAATTGTTTTAAAAGGGCAATATAATGAGATCTACTTGTACATCTTTTCGAAACAGCCAAGTTCTAGTTTTGACTTTTTTGAACTTGTTAGTTACTAGTTTTAAGCGCTTTAAAAATTTTAACTATTTTTGAGTCTTAAAAAATGATGCTCTCTTGTTTGATACTTTCTATAAATGCTAGTTTCCAGTGTTGACGTTTTAACACATTAAAGTGTATTTGTTTTGACCTTTTTGAATGTGCTAGTTATTACTTTTGAGTGGTTTTGGATATACACGCTGATCTCTTGGTTTTGATTTGGATCTTTTTAAAAACGTCCATTTCATATATTTGTGTTTTTAAAAGTCCTAAAACATAGTTTTGATTGCTTTTGACAGTGCAAGTTTCTTGCTTTTGACCGCGTTGAAAACGTTTTGGTTACGTTTTTGAAAATGCGAATTCTTCGGCCTGCAGTACATGCAAAGGAAAAGTCCATTTCAATTTGTTTCTTCTAAACGTCAATTATTGTTTTAAAGTAAATATTTCGCAAATAAGTTGTAAAGATTTATGCTCGATAATGAAGATTGTTAGCAATTACGTTCAAATGTTTCCTCCCAAAATATTTGTTTCTTGCTGGACCTTTTTGAAAATGTAAACTAGTTTGGAAAGATTTTGAAAACACGGAATTCTAACTTTGACTGTTTAGAAAAAGGAGACAGAAGGAAAACCACTTTTGTATTATACCGTCTAAAACTGTTCTGTGAACTTTTCCATCGCCGTTTTGAATAAGCTTATACATGTAGAACAGACACTTTTATTGTTTTTTAAAAATGTTTTTCCAGTTTTAAATGGATTTAACGAACTACAAATATGTTTACAAATTTTGTACTCCGATTATTAGTTCCATTTTATCGTCAATGGAGGTGTAAAGTGTCTTTTAATATGCGTACGCTTACGCCGTATGTTGTTTTTGTGAGAAATATTATAAGCTTCAACAATAAGTTTATTTGTCATTGAAAATTTCGTTATGGCCTTCAAAAATGGTAATACCTTATTTTGGACGTTGCTAGTGCTAATCCCTTGTATTTATTTTTTTGAAATTGTTTTTATCTGTATATAAATATAATATAAATATAGAATATAAATTTTATATAGTAGAATCCACAAACCCAAAAATTATGAAGAACTAGTAATTCGCATCACTAAATAGGGTAGAAGCAAGAAATTTCCGTTTTGAAATATTACCGTGAACCAGAACCCGTTTTAATCTGTGGGAGCAGCCTAATAATATTTGCTCTAAAAGAGCAAGTGGCGTGCAATTAAAGCATTTTAACGAAATTCTTGTCCCTGCAACTGTGCTAAGAGTATAAAAGGGAGGATAGTTCCTTCCGTCTATTTTACACTAGGTAACTTTTAAAAGAAAACAATATAAAAGAGTCTTTTGTACAATTAGTTTTTTAAAATATCAAATATTAGAAAGCAGCAATAGCCAAACTTTGCACTAAAATTAAAGACTTAATGTTAAATAAGACAAAATGTTTAATAGTATTAGTACATTGATAAAAGTACTCCTTGTGTCTTCTGAAATTATGCTATTTATTTTCAAATGATATTTTAAAAAAATGTGTGTCGGTTGTTCTTACTTATTTTTAAAACACTGCCTAAGGCCATTAATTTTAGAAAGTGAAAATATTTGTTGAAAAAATAACACGATTTTGGCGATATTCTGTTGCAAAGGTTAAGTTTCTAAAAGTACTTTTATAGCATACTTCACTGTTAGAATATTGTATTAAGGCTATTCTTTAAACAGTATATTTGCATTAAGGTACCTTTTAAACAGTTAGTATATTTTTTTTAAACACTTTTTGACTTAGCTACTGTCCGTAAACAAACTTCCGTCACTTTCATAGTTTTGATCAAAATAGTTTTTTTAAAACCATGAGTTCGAAACACCACTTTGAGAGGAATTATAAGTGAAAAGTAATTTATAAAGATTTGATAAAGCTTCGACGCCTCTTAGTGTTAGTTGCGGATTTTACTTGTTGTCTAAAGGAGCTTGCTACCTGCTTCCGTGGAAGAATTCATTCAGTAGTAACAAAATTATTAAAACCACGTAATAGAAGTTAATATTTATTCTAATTCTAATCACACCTTTCGTTCCGGTAACGTTAAATTGAAATTATTTGCTGTTTTTAAAAATAAATATAATTTAATTAATTATGTACTTATTGCTTCGGTTCAACTCCCTCTAATATTTTATAGTAGTAGATGACGGACACATAGCAATATATCTATTCTGTTCTGCATACAGTTTATGTACATCGTTAATCCGCGTTTTGCACGTTTTGGAAATATTGTAATGTGCTGCTTTGGAATTCACTATTATTGCAAATCTCATCAAATCATCAAACACATGCATTCCTGTATGTGTCGGCTTTACGCCGTTTGTTGATGTCTGGCAAATGTCACAGTAGCGTATTTAATTTGATGGTGTGGGAACGTTAACTTTTGGTTTTGAACTTTTGCAGCATTTTATTTGTAGTTTTAAACCTTTTAATATTGTTATTTACTTATTTGATTGTTTTTGAAAATGTGGTTTATTTATAGCTTTCGCCTTTTTTAAAGTGTTCATATCGTGTTTTGAATGTTTTTAAAAACGTTGGTGTCTAGTTTTAGCCTTTTTTGAAAGCGTTAGTTTCTAGTGTTGGCCTTTCAGAAAATACATAGCAATTTCAGGTGTGTTTTGACTTATTTTGAAAGTAAAAATTTCTTCTGTTAGCCTTTTAAACGCAAACATTTGTTTTTTGTCCTTTTTGAAAGCAACAATTTCTTTCATTCGCTTTTTTTGCAGGTTAAAATATCTTGTTTAAGGTTTTTAAAAATATTTTTGTATTGTCTTTTACACATTCTTTGACCTTTTAAAAAAGGGTATTCGTAGTTTGCCGAAATACGTGGGAAACATTGTCTTCTATTAAATGCGCGGTCCTTACGCCGTTGATTTTTGGAACAAAGTAGTATGACTGATTAGTTTGCAAAGTATCCAAAAAATGTCTATTTCTATTGAAAGTTTTATTTACTAGTTTTTAAAGTTTACGAAAGTTTTACTTTTAATTTTTGACATTTTGCAAAGTATTATTTTATAAATTGGAATTTTTGAAAATGGCAATATCTTGTTTTATATTTTCTAAAAACTGTTTGAACTACTGCATCGTTTTGAAAAAAGGTAATATATTATGTAGAACTGAAACTTTGAATATTTTCCTGGACAATATTTTTACACTCCGATTCGACGGTTAGCTAGATTTTACAATTAATTTATATTAAGAGTGTATTTTATTATGCGCATGCTTGACACCGTTTGTGATTTTTATAATGAGCGCAATCATATGTTGTGAAAGCGCTTTTAGTAAAATAATGCTTTAGTATCAAGTTTACGCTCCCAAAAGTACGTTTACTGCATACGTCATAATCAGAATATTGGAGCAGGACTTGCCTCTGGACAGTATTTTTCCATAAAAGTACTTTTTTAAGCATTTTGTTTTCGGTTAAAAAACGCTTTTTGATTAAGCTACTTAACATTAATAAATCACATTCATAGTAACTCTGATGAAAACTTCCTTAAAACATTAACAAACATCCCAATTTACAAGAACTTTGACGTAATTTATTAACGCATTGATGTCATGCTTCAACGCTGCTCAGTAGCAGTTGTTGTTTTTAGTTATCCGTTTTTAAAGTTTTGGGCTTCTTAAATGCTTTAGTACCATTCAGTATTAATGTAAGCATTAAAATCATGCCGCTATACACTCGGTGTTTAAATCTAATGTTCATGAAGAAGGTAGTATCTGTAGCTCTGGAATATTTGTTGATGATTCAGCCGTTTTGAAAATAGTCCAAATTATAATATTTGACGTCTGTGAAGATGCAATTCACGATTATTACAGAATTTGAAACTGTAGATGTCAAGCAATGTTAAATTTGAAAGATTAAAAAGATTCTTTTTTCATTTGAAAATGTGTAAATTATGAAACTTATCTCTTTTAAAGTGCAAAACAAGGGAATGTTAGGCATACGCTTGTAATTATTGCACTTCTTCAATAATTCACAAGAAACAAGTTCTCACGCCCTGTTTTCTTTTAAAAGAAATATTTTACACGATTGCGGAAAATGTAAAGTTTTAAATCGAGTCCAGACTTTTGTGAAAGAGCGACTGTTTTCGAATGTTTTCCAAAATGTCCGTTTCTGGCTTTGACTTATCTGAAAATGTTATTTAATTGTTATGATCTTTTAGAAAGTGTTTGTCACTGTCGCTGGTTTTACGCCACTTGTTTTTTTAAGTCTTATATTATTAGACGGAGCAAATACTTTACGAGCTGTGTAAGGTTGAGATGGTTGTAAGTTATGAAAAGTTTTTTAAACGTTGATTCCTTGTTTTGATTTTTTTTGGAAAATGCAAAGTACCAATACTGGAAGTGTCAGTCAATAGTTTTAAATGTTTTAAAAGTGTTACTTTTCAAGTTTTTAGCTGCAACACTTATTGCGATAGGCATTACATGAATAATGGAATAATAATCTTTATTACAATTTGACGTGTAGTTACGGCATAATTTACTATTATTTCGAATATTTGCCAACATTCAGGAAGAAAGTAATACAAGTGGCTCGGAAATGAATGTTTATGATTTTGCTGTTTTTAAAAAATGGTAAATTATTAAATTTGACGTCGGCGGAGATGCACTTTTTAGTAAATGAGTAATTTCAAACTATAAACAACAATATTGGTTAAATTTTAAAAACACAAAAGGTTCTATTGCCATTTAAATATGTATAAACGATGATGATGTTTGTCCTTTTAAAAGTACAAAATAAGGCAAATGTAAACCCACAATTATATTTGTGGTTCCTACTAATTCGCAACAAAGATTTTATTTCTCTAAAACTGTTATTATAATTAACCAAGATGGAATTTTCCCTATTGTATTATTATTTTTAACAGTTTTTATCTCAAAACTGTAAATTTTGAATATTTAAAGAAGCTGTCGTTGAAGGGGATAGAAGACATGTTACTTTTAGTAATTAAAAACGAATCAATTTTACATTTTTATAATTTGTGTAAAATAAGCTCATACTGTGCTGAGACGCTACTTTTTAGTCAAAACACGGATTTTCATACATTTATTGTAGTCTTTATCCGGGATGGCAGCCCATGTAAACTTTTAGAGCTTCCACACAAAATTTGCCAGAGCCATTGACGTGAAATAATTCTTCAAATTGTGCTTTGCAATTTTTCTCAGTGTGTGCCAGGATGTTAGAGCTGGACTTCTCTTTTATATAAGTTTTCCATTGCTTTTGACAGCTAATTTTTATTTTATTGAGAAGATCCCGTTTTGCATCAGTGGTTCGTTTTCTTTGCGCTGCGAAAAAGAAAAAATGTATTTCCGTTAGATAAAAATAAATTTATAAAAATTAGTTTCTTAAGTTTTGTTTTACCTGTGGTCAGTTTTAGAGTTTTAGGGTCTGCTGTGGTAGTGGTAATAATTACGAGGGTCACAACAAAAGCAATAAGCTAAGCCACGAAGCTTTAAAAATCAAGTCCATTTTTTATTTTTCGAAATTTCGGAGCGAAAATGGTCAGATGCTGATGTATGAGACTGTACAGTCACTTAAATAATTTATTGAGTATTTTCGAAAGCCTATAAGGTACATATAAAGTTGAAAGTACAAAAATGCTTAGTATTTATGTAGACAAATAATAAATAATACAAAATACAGAAAGCACATTCTCAATTGTCTGCTGCTAATTGTGATTGCAACCTTTATATAAGTTTTTTAGTACTAATTAGATCAACATTGTGTTTTCAAAATGAATTAAATAGGCAAAGTAAAGAATAATTATTATTAAAGAAATCGAAATCGTGCTGCAATTTTGGACAAAGTAATTTGGTATTGTTGAAAAGTTACTGTTTTTGTTTCTGACGATGCAACTCATTTTGTTCTAGTTTTACAGCTTTCTGTAATTGGTTATTTTTTCGTTTTCGCCTTTTTGAATTTGGCAGTTTCTTGTTCAAAATGACAATTTCTTGTTTTTGCCTTTTCAAAATGACAATTTCTGGTTTTCACCTTTTGTAAAGGAAGGAGTGAGCAGATCACAAGAACTGACCAAATCGGTCGGCCCGCCAGAAATTGGCAGAGGCCAGATGTGACAAAGAGAGTAAAGGAAGCAGGGAAGAGTCCAAGCGGGGCG
>JAQFZC010001539.1:0-29220 GCA_034695205.1 Dicyrtoma fusca | reverse complement strand
ACGTACCTTCCTACATGATTTTTACAAAGTGTTAAGTGTAATTGAAAAATTTCATTATTATTACATGGTTTGAATTTGAAACGAACAAACCAACCTGCTACCTACATGTTCAACTTATTTTTTAAAACTATCAGTAGATCAGTACTTACTATCACTGTCTTGTTTATAAAATATAGAAACAAAATCGTTAATAAACGTTCAATTTTTTCTACTTTCGAAAGTAAACAGATCAATTTTCGAAAACGGAAAAGGGAACACTTATCTGAGAACACATGCACAATCTAAGACTTATGTGCAGATGTAGCAAGAAGGATTTGTATCGCACTCGAGTTCTCTTCTCTTTTGTAGAAAAAGTTGTCAAAAATAATAAAATGAAATAAAAAGTAATGATTATGTAGTGTGTATTGGCTAGTAGTGAGTGTAGTCACAATTTTGTCTGTCCCTGGAAAACAGCGTGAAGTCGCTGTATGGATTCTGACTTTAAAGCAATTTCATTGACATTTACATTACACAATTTATTGTACGTATAAAACAAACAAAATGAATTTTGTATGCGTAGAAAGTTTTGCATTTTGGGACAAGTGTAGATATTATGATATTCTATATCTTCCAGGTGCTTTAACTCATTTTCCAAGGTGGCCGTGGTGGCTGAATTGTAGAGTTTGAGAGAACAAATGAGCACATTCCCATTTCAATCTGCCTATGTATGACTGACAGGACCTGTGACTTGTCTGATGTGATAAAGCACGTACCTGTGCGTATAAAAAACTTGCAGCAGTATAGTAACAACACAAACTTCATAATTTGTATCGTAACTATTCATTACTTATGAACTTTAAACATTGGTTTTGCTTTTCCTCTTTCTTACGTAGAATAGTAATATTTCATACACCTTGCTAGTCTTGTAATTTTCCATTTACACAATTTATTACAGATTTCTTTTCAACCACCTTTCCTTTTCTTCTGCATAGGTACATATTTCACTGTAGGCTTTTAGAAAAAAATAAAAAGTAAAACTGAGTAATCTGAGCTCTAATGCCTGATAGGAGACCAGCATACTAAAAAATATGACAATTTCTGGTAAGCAGAAAACAAGGGAAAACATGACAACTACACTGCACTGTACCATACACAATTCGTCGTAAAAAGTGAAGAGAATTTATTTATTCATTGAGACATTAACTTAACTACAATTATTTTAACATTAAAATAGTAAAACCAGTATATGATAGTGACAGAAATACTTCACACGTATAATATAGCTAGTAGGTATATTGAGTTATTATGAAATAGCATAGTACGGACAATATTTCATGCAGTCAAAAAACCATTTAAAAAAATCGTCATCGTGCCGTACTAAAAAAGTTGCAAGTCAGTCAGTTATTCCGTAACATTCTCTTCTACTGATCACATACATACATTTGTTTTGATTTGATGTAGGTAAATTATAATTTGAGAGCATTTATCTTGAAAGAATTTCTGTTTTAAGCAGAAAATATGAATCTTTAAATTTTGAATTCGAAACCTATACGATTACTATAGTACAAGGCCGAAACGTAAAAATGCAAGTTCAACAAGTATATACTTTATGCTTATAATGAAATGACGGGACTATCTAGTTATATTACATCGATCAACATGCGGATATCGCCCGTACTACTTGTGTGATGCTACCTTTAAAACGGTTAAATAATTTAAATAGTTATACGTAAATTATAGAGAATGAGTATTGTACCGATTTTGATATTTTTATTAATTCGTGGCGTTGACTGCTGAAGTATTTTTCTGAGCGTGAGCTATGGTAGCTGCTTGTTTCTTGACTTTTTTTTCTTTTGCAATTTCTTTGCTACGATTCATAAGGAAAGCAAACGCGTTTACTTTCTGTTTTGGAGGTTCCGGTGTCTTGTCTGGATTCATGACTTCTAAACATGCATTTAACGGAGCGGGGTTTTCACTTTCACCGTCACTAGATTTTTCCGGCGAACAGCCAAGAACTAAAGTCGTGGACGAAGTATTAACAGATGATGATGCGGCACCGCCATTGTCACTGACAGGGACACTACTAATACTGTTGCTACTATTTGTAACACAGAGCTTTTTCGAAGGAGATTCAATAATCTCGAAATCAGGTGCGGGCGGTCGCTTTTGGGCAACTGAGTCGGTTGCTGACCTTTTAATCATTAACTTTTCAGTTTTACTTGCAGATTTGTTTGGCACAGCCACCGACACTGAGGATACTGACGACGTTAAAGGTGAGTCCGAATTATTATTTTTGGATGTTAGATTTGAATGTTGATCTTGAGGCAATACTCCTGACTTTGGCTTTGCTTTGAACCAATTTAATGTCGTTTGTTTGCAAGAATTTGAAAATTTTGGTTTGAGCAATACTGACGATAGTTTCTTGGGTGGGACTGGCGCTTCGTCAAGTATATCGAAAATTTCATCACTAAGATCATGGTCTACTTCGCCAGCTTTAATCTTGATTTCTTTGTTTGCTTCTTCGTTGGTGCCGGAATGTGGAGCATTAGACATAATTTCTACGAGGGCTGATCGATCGCTAGCACTAAGACTGGGTTTATGAGAGCTTCTCTGAGCTCGAGCAGCATCTTTCTCAAGAAGATCCACAGCAGATTTGTAGGCTGTGTCGTACTCAATGCTCTTGAAGTAAGGTGTTAGGTTACGAAGGCACTTTAGTATCATTTTTTTTCCAGAAGAAAATGACGATGAATCTGTTGGCGAAATAAATTGGAAAATAAGCATGAATAACGTAACCATACCTGTACAAAAGGATCTGAGTAAAACAAAAACCGAACTATGTAAATGGTCGTATGTATAGTAGAAAAATATCTAAATTATTTACCTCGAACAGCCCAGTCTCTAAACAATCTTCGTAATTCCAAGAAAACTTTCTTCACACATAAGCGGACTGAAGCCTCACTTTTTGATAAAGTTTCAGAATACATGGGATTTTTCAGACTTGTTGCTATATAATCCATGAACGTTATGCACGTGATTCCTTGTTCAAATTCCATCAATTCACTTCTAAACCGGGCCTAAAATGTTTACACAATAAAATGAGCAAGCTGTAGCGAAACATTTTAAGCATTATATAATTGCAACTAAACACGACAAAATAAATGTAAACCCTACAGCAAATATACATAAAAATAGTAACTTACATGATTAAAGATAGCGTAGATATCCGTTTTACTAATTTCACGGAAGCAAGTAACAACAGGATGATGAAGATCAGCAACAAAATCTAACGCAGCTGCTTCCACAGATTCACAACTTTGTTTCCGGGTAGCTAGTAGAAAGTTTATCATTTGTGCCGAAGAAGGTGGGGCCTTGGTCACTGGTTGGACCGTATCGATGGAGTCCGATACAGTAGTCACCGGGTCTGCAGGCACAGGATTTTCTTCTATAACGCTACTTCCTAAAAGATTCCGAGTCAGCTCACTTACTACAACGCATTCATCATCAACTGTTTGAGAAATTTTGTCTACTTTTTCATTCGAATTTTCTAATTCTCCATTCTCAGCTGAAATTTTTCCTGCCATCGGAATCGGTACTACTTCATCCACTTCCATAACTTCAATACTATCTCCAGCGGCCGTGGCAGTAACTTCTGATGAAACTTCCATCTTTCACAACCGGTGATGAACAAGTTCTTCGTCTTGTACAACCGCAATAATAACTGCAACAAAATTAATATAATTAAGTCATTAGTAATGTTTACTTTTCCTAGCAGCTGCTGAATTCAACCTGTAGCCGGTAACTGGTCAAATGCTCTCAACAAAATCACAGTCACAGTTGCTAATGACTGTTGAGCAGATACTGATTTGCTTGTAAGAGTCTTAGTAACAGTCTTGATACCTGAGTTTAACTGTACTTTGGACTGTTTAATCTTCAACAAGGATTTGAAACACCGAAAATCAAACTAGGAACAATGACGATCGCACTCTCACGTCAGGTGTCTGTCTTCTCATTCAACATCCGTCCGCAACAATTACAACCTGAAATAGCACTGACTGCTCTTGACTGGTGCTGGGTGACTCGCAACTGGAGATTGCTGTAAAAAGTTAAATGTTCTATCATTAATACATTAATTGCAACCTGTCCAAGTGTCCAACATCTAGTTGTACTGAATGCCAATACCAAAAGCCACAAGAAATGACTATCACTATCAACTAACTATCAACTATAGACAATGAAAAAAAATCCAACGACGACACATTGAAAAATCAAAGGAATTCAGGCAGCGATATTAGATTTATTTAACAAAGCAGAATCAAATAACTTACCACAAATATGAGCCGAAAAACCAATATCCAGTTTTACTTTCAAAGTTAAAGAAATAAACCCGAAAATAAAAGTAAAAACGAAAACGAACAAGTGTCACGTCGAAGGGGGATGTCAATGTCTTTTTTTATTTTTTTGGTTTCCCTTTCCCTCCGATTTGTTCTTCTGTCCCGCCGGCCTTCCCGCTCCTTGATCTATGCTTTCGCTTTCAGGCTGCAACCACAGAACAACACACACGGGCTTGCTTTTGTCTTTTTAGCAACTTTTTACTTTACTTTTAGTTGCCAGTCTCGTCGCCACAGCGTGCCACGTGCCCTTCAATGAACGGCAAAGCTGCTGTCTTTTTACCTTTAAACTTTTTGTTAAAAAGAAAAATAAGTTCTAATGACTTATACCAGGACCTATACGTTATTGAAGAATGAAGTATAGGTAATAATCTAATAATATTACTGTTGTTGTTAGTAATTAATAATTATTATTAACTTAATTTAATGCAAAATGATTACTACTTTTATTAAGTTACTTTTAACTCAAGGAAATGACGTGACAACAAGCAAAAATCTCATTTGCTTAACTTTTTTAAAGACAAAAAGGCACACTAGTACTGGTTGGTTCGGTTCTGACCAGATAATAAAATTCTGTTTTTATCAATGAATATTATATCATTTAAAAATTAAAAATTATATTAAGTTTATGGGTAGATCCTCGTATTTGGTGTTAGCCAAAACTACCTTTAAACTACTGTTATGTTGGTTCGAATAAGTCGGAATAAGCATGCGAAAGACAAGAATTTTAACACTTCTAAGTGTATGTTAAAATTAATTGTAGTGTGCCATTTAGTTAAAGCTCTTCCATAATGGATAAAAAGTTAGGTATACACTAATTTGTACGCACTTAAACACTAAAAATGCTTCCAGTGACCCGCATACTGTTACTATTGTTAAGATTCGCGTATTAATATATAGTGACCCGCATAGATTATTTACGGTAGGCAACTTTAACTTTATCCTACTAGGATGTAATAATGGTCTCTCGATTCACCCATATATCGCAAAATTAGAATAATGTTGAAACATCTTTAATTTGTAAAGCATTGATTTTTGAAACGCTCGTTTATTGTGGCTGTTTTCTCAGCAGTCGTCAGTAGCTGGCCTTATGTGGAAACGTTATTTTAGAATCGGCAAAGTAGAACTGGCAAAGTTGAATTATTAAAAAAGTTGCAAAAAGAATTTTCTAAGATTTAATTCTACCTAATTATTATATGGACATTTATGTAGCTAGAAATAGGAAACTACCTTAGAGGAGTAATGTATAACTGCTAATGTAAATAAAAACCCATGTAAGACAATGCGTTAAATATAATCGACTTTGAAAAGTCATTTAATAAGAAACCCCACGTTTTCAAATACTGTTTGTTAAAAAAAATCTGAAACAAGCTATTTCGATACAAAATTTACAGTTTCAGAAATATTTTGATCCAAAATCCAAAACCACTTTGTTTTGTGGATAGGAAATGAGTTTTGCAGTTCTATTTATGTATATGATGCAGTTTCGTCAAATAGTATTTCGATTAAAGTATGAAGTAAAAGAAGGTGTCTAGCCTTTTATTTTTAGATCTTTCTAAAGCTCATATGATAAAAAATATAAAGGAATAATCCAACGACACATTATTAATTATGCAAACTGATTTTGAAATGCAAGCCAATTATTTTAGTACTGAAAAATGCGATGTGTTTATTCGGATAATCAAAATCAAAACCTTTAAAAAAATAACAATATTGTTGTAGGACAAAACAACAGTTTCAAATATACATATAACTATTATTATGACAGTCTTGTGTAACTATACCTAAGTAGTAATTCGATTATTGTATCAGTCATTCCAAAATCAAATAAAAGAAAGGTAGGTAAGTACTATTTAGGCGGCAGTACAAAATCGCGTTGTGGAATAGGATTAATATAAAAATAGCTTGTGCACGCCATTGAAAAATTAAAAAAAAAATTAACAAAACTATAACATTTTGAAACACACAACAAAAACGGGACGTAAAAAAAACAAAAACATTCAGTATAAAATAAACATACAAATATAGTTAGGGACCGAAGATTCCTCCAAGCAGTAATAATCCGATGACTTTCTTTTTTTAAACCAAAAACTGCTCCCTTGACCCTGCTGTTGGAAGTGGAGCCGGAGCCGTAGTGGCAGTAGAAGTTGTAGAGGCTGACGAAGCCATGACCTGCTGTCCGGCCTGTGCGGATCCTGAATTTCCTGAATGAATCTGTCCGTGTTTCCCTGGCATGGTGCTCACAGTTGGCCCGTAGATGTGAGTTTTAATTACTTCGTAGTTGGGACCAGGCATGTAGGCAGGTAATTGTTTTGGGATGTGAATTGAAGCGCTCTTGAATGCGTTATCCTCGTATTTCGTTTCTGGTCTCTCCTCCTTAACGCCAATAGTTTTAGGCATGTTTACCAAGCCCTTTCGGAAGTAGGCCCCGCCGTAACCTTAATTGGAGAAAGAACATAAGAATAAAAACGCATTACGTTAATGTACACCATTGTCTTATCAATGATTTAATATAGTTCATAATAATTAAGTTTTTTGATTTATTTGTAACAGAAGTGCATCCAGCCTATATACGTTCTGACGGAGCCAAGGACGCAATGGTCTACACCCGTAGTTCCTATGTGTAATTTAAACTACAAAACTACTTTTCAGATACTTTAAAACTACTTTCAAAACTTAATTTGCTTAAAACATGCCTTAAAAATTTCTTATGACTAGTACTACATCAGAAGTTTTTAAAGCGGCCAATTTTCCGAAATTCTCTTCCAAAACTACTGTCTACTGTCAATTCTACATAGTTTAAAATACTTTTTCTACTCTTTACATTTTTTCTAACTACGCTACTGATTCGTACTTAAATTAATATTTGTAAAAACGTCTCACTACTGTAAAAATCGCTGTTGTCCGTCTCCCCTGAATTGGGGTATCGTTTTTGATCGTTAACTTGAATACGAACTGACTTCTGAGGCTCTAAACTCTGAGGGGATTCCATGGCCTGTGCATGGTAGTGGTGAATTACTTTAACTGTATGTTCGTCAGTATTTTCGTCAGATTCTGAACTTTCTGCGTCGGCTTTGTGTGCCGTTAAAGTTCCCATCGAAGCCTCGTCATCTGCTTCGTAGGCTTCACCTTCCTTTCCAACTCCAATTGAATTGATATGACCGTTTACATGTCCATTACCTTGTTGGGATCCATGTCCAAATCCATGTCCAGGATTCTGGGGACCACTATTGAAGTGCTGTAAGTGGGGAGGGACTTGTCCGTGACCGTGAGATGCTTGATTTTGAGGATTGTTCATATCCATATGAACATACTTAATGACTGGTTTTTCCACGTATTTGATGACTGGCTTCTCAATCGTTCTCACCACAGTTTTCTCTACGAACCGAATAACTGGTTTCTCAATGTAGTGGAGCACGGGCTTCTCAATAATCGTGTACGGCTTGATACTGTCGTCACCCTTGATGTTTTCTGAGGAACTAGCGGATGCGTCTAGCGAGTGTGGGTACTTAGTGGAATGCGAGTGGGTTTGATGGTAATTACTGCTCCCTTGTTCTAAAGTATGATCATAGCTATTATGGTGAGGTTGAGAATCTTCAAATTTTACTCTAATTTTAGGATGTTTGGGGTCATATTGGTTATTTTTTGAAAAAGTTATAACTTCGGGTTCACCACTTTCCATATACTTACTACTATCGAACATTGTAAATGTACCACCATTACCGTCTGAGATTGGAGTGTTAAGAGGGAAGTCGCTGCTATAGGCGGACAATTGAGATGGTGGCTCTGGGTATTTCGTATTGGAAATGCCAGACGCGTAACTTGGGCCTCCCGGGTAGGAATTAACTTGCTGGTTATGATTTGGAGGAGGGAACTGATTTTGGCTTCCATGTGGGATGATGGAGTCGTATGCTGCCTGTGGGTCTGGTGTAATAGTTATCATCGGTGTTATTTGCGTTGGCTGGTTCTGATGCTGGCCGTTTTGTTGTGGTTGGAAATAATTGCCATTATTAGGGTTGCCGGAAGGATGTCCGTGGTGACCGTTGGAGATGAAGGACGAGAAAGGGGTTGAACTGATGATATTACTGCCCGCTCCAACGGATTGTTGGGCCAGTTGCGAGTGCTGTTGTTGGGCGAGTCCTTGAACAGCTTGAGCATGATTTCCAATATGATTTGGACCTAATGGTCCGGTTGGACCGTGCCCGTGTGGTCCATGATGCCCTTGACCGTGATTCATAAAAGGGTGTTTACCATGACCTTGACCTGGCTTTTGAGGGAATTTGGGTGGCCCACGAGCCCTTGCGCCATTACCGCCCATGTGAATTCCCATGGAGCCCAAAAGCATATGAAGGAAACCTGGTCCTTGGTGGCCGTAAGTAAAACTGAAGGGTTTTGTAGCTTCTGTGGGGACTGCATTTCCACTAACTTGAGGGGCCTGAGCAGATCCTGAGGACAGTAGTTGTCCATTGGAATTAATTTGTGGGGACTGTTGTGGGGAATGTTGTTGAAACTGTTGTGCGGACTGCTGTGGAGAATATTGTGGAGAATGTTGTGGGAACTGTTGTGGGAACTGTTGTTGGGAATGTTGTTGTGACTGAGGTCCAACAGGTCCGGTTTGTGGTGGACGATTTCCAGGGTTGTTTCCGAAATTTAAGGGAGGCATGCTGTAGCTAAGAAGATGGATGGACTGCGACTGGGCTGAGTCTGGATTACTTTGTTGTTGTTCATGCAGTTGTTGTAACTGTTGTTGATGTTGTTGCTGTTGCTGCTGCTGCTGCTGCTCAATTTGTTTTTGAAAAGCCACCTGAGTTTGCTGCTGTTGCTGCTGCAGTTGGTACTGTTGTTGCAATTGTTGTTGTTGCAATTGCTGCTGTTGTTGTTGTTGCTGTTGTTGTTGCTGCTGCTGCTGCTGAGGCGCCTGTCCAGCTTGATATGCCTGTTGATTCAATTGCTGACCTGGCATATATTGTACTGACTGCTGAAACTGAACAGCTCCAACTCTTTTGTCCACACTTTGTTCATTTTGATTCTGATCTGAATTTTGAATTTGGGGTTGGTCTGGGGATTGCTGACAATACACAGTTTGTATTAAAACTGCGACTGCAATCTAAAATTAGCAAGTAAAATATTTTTTAAAAATACATAAGCGCGTGGAAATACTTGGATGAAAGCACGGCGTGTCTGGATTAATTACCAGCGTAGTCAGTGCAAGTGCAAGTAGCTGTTGCTTTGATTGTTTCAACTAAATATTTTCTAAATTCAACATTTGAAATCATTATGGAAAACAATATAGTGCAAATCCTGTCGGTATAATATTATTAAATATTGTAGCAGACCTGCTTGCAACCAGTACAACTTTACTATTATTAAACTCCTTACAAAAAACTTCAAAATACAATAAATAAATTTACCAAATTAAAAAGTGCATGAAGTGAAACATTGTGCACATCCTGCACAGCAGTTGCAAAAAATAATTATTATAGGTGGTGCATATGCACTTTAGTACAGCGCATTATTATTTATTTTATATGTAGATACACATAATGACGTTCAAATTGTATCACTAGAAAATAATGATCACCTTATTGAAAAATGGTACATTGCAAAAATAATTCGAGATACCACATCCGTGGAATTTTACTCTACACACTGTATAGTTTATAGAATAAAATTCCTAATAGAAATGCTACCAACTATAATTTGAAAGCCAAAACTTACAAATTGATTATAACACATGCTAAAGTTAAATTGAAAATGGTAATACGTACTAATTTAAAGTTCCACATCCTTCTGCGTCCAAATTCCAGCCACTTTTCTGCACAAATAAAGTCACTATATCACAAAACAATGAGATCGCAAAACTCCAACAACAAATTGTAGCAGTTGATCAGGAAAATTATTTGTTGTAGCTAAAAAAAGAAATAAAATTCACTCCAGTCAGAGAATAAATTTAAGCAGTTTTGCAAAATTTGTACTGCTTCCCACTGCACTGGTGACCGTTCTTTTGTTGCGTTGTTGTCCGAGAGACAACACTCGAGCTAATGAAAGTGAAACCGGCAAGAGCTGACCATTTGATATTCACTCAATTTATCAGAAGACTATTATACTGTAATCTCACTCTACTATGTAGTTCAAATAGACCTTTAACACTGAAGGTTTGATAACATGAACGAGGAGGCTGAAGGTGATCTGAACTCCTCAAACACCCAAGACACAAAATACTCAAAATCAAGTTATTCACACAAACTTCAATTCGAAAGGCAACAGCCAACGTCCGTCCCACAGTCACACATTGTTAAACAGTCATACAGGTAAATAGCATCAACATTAACCACGCGAATGCGAAGCCATAATGTTCAACAACATTAACTATACTACACCTATGTACAGCAATCATAGTACTTATTATGGAGGTGCAGTAGTGCTTTACATTTTGCTACCTCAAGCATTCATATCATAGCAGTTTCATACCCTATAGAGAATCTGTAGCAGGTAATAAATACAAAATACAAAAATCCAAAGGGATATCATTGCATCGTTATAATATGAAGCCGTCTCAACCCAACCAAGTCAATGAATTTGATGACTGAAAGCTACCAAGCTACCTGAAGTTGTAAACTTGTATATTTTTTTTTACGTTCGCAAAGAGCAAAACGCATTTTCTATGTGATCTTACAGGTACTTACGGCATACGGCATCTCTTCTCTTATAGCGATAGTGATAAAAGAACCTGAGCAGTTGTGAGAGGAACGAGATTGACATCGGAAGCAAAAGCAAGCAAAAGGAAGAACAAGAAAGTCAGTAGTAATAAATGCTTACCTAATGTACGAAATAAATGAAATAGAGAAAATCTCGAAAACCATATTATTACCTGTAGAAGTAACAGCAAAAATACTGCATCAAAAAACTACTACTAACAACTAATGGCTAAACACGTAGAACATGTGTATATTGCTTCAAACCTTAAAAGACCAAAAGGGTCAAGAATCATGAAATGAAATGTTCACGTTATCGGTGTATACATACACATGGACACAACCTGTCCACAGTCATTCCCCACAACAACCAACCAGCAGGCAGACACACCGCACTCCTAGTCGAAATCACCAAATCAAAAATGAAATGAAGACAGTCAACTTCTAAGTTCTAAGGCTTCAATATGCAATGTAACTCAATTAAATAAAAGTATCTTGGCTTCGCTTTGCACTTACCCAGAGAAGGCATCCGCTGAACATACGAAAAACAAGATTAATCGAAACATCGAAACAAGTCGAAATACTGGCAGAAAATGTTTTGTTCATCTTTTCATAAATAACAACTGCAGAGGAACTGGTCCGAGAGTCAGTCAGCAGTAGGCATGCATAATAATGTTGTTGGTCAGCAGTGCAGAGTGCAGTGGTCGCGGTCACATTTACTTGTAAGTTAGTTGCATGATGCTGCCGGGATGCCAGATGCCCAGGGCAACCTTCTCCTACGATGCACAACCACAAAGTCAACAAAATAAACGTGAGAGCATCGTTCAATCCTGGGGTGATAAATTATAGCTTGCAGAATACACATTCACAATATGGGAAGGTAAAAAACCATATATCGACGAACATCGAACATGGACGTGATAAAAAACTGGAAAGACACTTGACAAAAATAAAAAGTAAAGAGAAAGATATATATTATCAAGATTTCCATTTCGATAATCGACATAATTCAATTTCAATTAAAAATATGTGCTTAGCCATCCCATATAACAAACAAGTCAGGCATACTTACCCAGTTGTCATTGAACTTGTAATAATCTCATCTGGTCTCCGAGCTCACAATCAGCACTCTGGCACGCTTCATTGCTTTCATTTTCATTCCTTCCGGAATTTGCTTGAACATACCTACTTTCAAAATATTTTTAAATATTTTAATCAGAAACAAATATTGACGCACACGTTCATTGAAAGAAACAGCATTTTGTTTTTTTAAAAAAAGATGAAACACTAACAACTTTTTGAATGATCGACTGCTGACCGGCATGTTGACCGTTAAGATTGAAGACCAGATAAGATCCACTTCAGAGACAGATGATAGACAGATATAGCGATCGTTGACTGTTGACTATGATCAATGATCGAGTGGATGATCAGCTACCGCTACCGTTGACCGTTGACGTGTACCGGCAACAGTTACAAGTTTCGTCAACTGTGTAATCCTAATCCTCATTACTGTAAAGCAACAAAAACAAAAAACTATTAAAAAAAACAAAGGGAAATTCTAACCGCAAATCAATTTGATTAAACGTTCAAGTTTCTGCAAACGGTAGGACGATAATTAGTGTGATTTACGACCAACCATATTTGCATTAAAAGCACAGTTTAACGAAATAAAAAATCAAATACTGACCAGCGGGTGAAAAAATCGGTGCTTTCCAATAACTCACAGTTGACAGTTCACAGACATTTTTTTCATTTTTGATTTTTTGTCAGTTGTCAGTAAATCACGTTTCCGTCTGCGAGAGTAACAGAATAAAAAGAGCGACGGTTAACTTTTAGCTTTTTGTTAGTCTGCCGAGTCGAAAACTTTTACTTTCATTTCATACTTTCAGGTTTTGTTACTTTACTTGTGAATTTTCAAAAAAATGAAAATGTTACTACGCAATTACCACAATTTGTATTTCGCCCATTATCCATTATTCCATTATTGTTGTAATTTGCCGTTTTGCACGAGGGTGTTTGCTAATACTAGCTACCGAAACCTGCCAACTGCCTACTATGTAATTTAGGTATATAGCAACAAAAACAAGGTATAATTTGTTACCTTTTTTGATAAATACTAATAAACGTAATACCTACTTTATGCCATGATATACTTCATACATGAAAAGGCTAAAGTTTCAATTTTTGTGTGAGAAATCGTGTGCTTATTGTAATTTTTAATTTTAATTGCAAGTGTTAATGATAATTTTAATAAGTTTAGCGACTATACTTCACGTGTACTACGCACACACAGCATCAATGAAGTGGCTCCCTTCTCAAAGAACGTAATTTGTATCAAAAGTAAACTAAGTTATGAATAAATCATTACAACCTTAATGCATTTAATTTCGGAGAATATTCAAGTTCATGTTTATTTCTTTAGATGGAATTTAACAGCGGAAGATAAACACTTTCTTTGGCAGATGCTTCAGAACTCTTGCCGATGCCATCCATTATAGTCAAGTCCGTTCAAAGGTCAGTGGTCAGTGGAATCATTAAAGTTAAAAAGATGGTTGTGTATGCTACAACTGCACCGTAATTTTCAATTTCATTTATTGTCGCGAGCTTTATATTTCTATAGGTATAAATTCTACGCACCACATGATTGCTATTGAAGAGCAAAGTTGTACGTGCCAAATATTAACAATGAATACTAATTACTAATTGAAAAATTACTATTCAAACTTGTAGGCTATTTTGCTATAGTTAAATGCTTTGAGTTCTTGTAATTGCAGAGAGTTATAGTTTGGTCGGCATTACTGTTCCTCGTCAGTTGGAGATTTTTCTCTGCTATAGGTATCGTACTTTTACAAAAAAAGTTGAAAGGAACCGTACAAAACACTAGGATAATTACATTTCCATTTAGTAATGCTGCGTGTTAAAATGTAAAATGTGGATTCGATATCGAAAGTTAAGCTCAAAGCAAGGCAGCAGCTTGTTTAGTGGAAGTTGACCTATACTTTGAAGTGAACTTGACGAACAACTTTTTTTCGAAATGGTATTATTCAGTTTGTTGCTTTTTTTTTTATTTTTCACGTCCAACTACCGGCACATACATGCTTATGTATGTATTCGATGGGCCGTACTTCTTGAACTTAATGATCATCCAAACATAATATATACATACCCGTAGTAATCATTTTTGATTTTTTTTTCAGGTTTTTCGATCCTTTTGATGCTGCCACAACTGACGTCGACCATTAACGTCCACTGCAGTAATTGTAGGATACATATACTATATACGTGAAAGAAAGATGAAAATGAATTGCGTTTGCGTGAGAGATTTCTCTTCGATGTGATTTCAATTCCATCTAAACTATCCTACTACTTGCCTCCAAATTAACTGTGAAAATATTCTAATTCCAATAACTTCCAATTCCAATTATCAGAAAGTTACAAAGTTGAATAATGGGTAAAAAAAATTTGCAGACAAAAGAGAAAAAATAAACTTTTCTTTTTGTCTGTCTTATTTCACACTAATTGGTCTAGGTATCTAACTGCAAATTTTCTAAAATAGCTCTAGGTCTAAAAATTATACAACGAGAGCCTGTGTGTATCTGTATAGTGAATAATGATGAATAATGAATGTACATATACCTATGCATTTCTTGAGATTACGATCACGTCGATTTATTGACTAGTAAGTTGTAACTGGTAATAAATAGCATTCAGAGTATTTCAAAGCCAAGTCATAAAAATCGTGCAAAAGAGTAAAACGACTTCCCACACATTGTACATACATAATAAAAATAGTTGTTTCATTCACCCCTGCTTGGGATATTTGCCCTGTTAATTGCAACCTACCGCATAATTTTTTGCTTTCCGTAGCCACGTTGATCGAATTTTTTTCCCCTTATTTGTAATAATATGCACACGAATACCCTCCATAACCGGATGTCAACTATCCGCTCATTGTCCGTAAGTATTTCCACGTAGTTTTCAGTCTTGTAACAATAATATAAAATACAATACAGCCAAAACCAAAAAGTCAAGTGCAATAATGTATTGTGTAGTATACCTAACACTATAATTTGATTAGTTTCGAGTTTCCTTTCTTGGCAGCATTTCCCTTTTTTGTATTTTTTTTTATTCTATGAATTAATAATGCCCGCTTAGCCATACTTCACATTATTCCTCGATCATATACACGCTTGTGATTTTGGAACTCTTTTTTGCTTTCTGCTTTTAAGTTGCCCTATATCTAATTGTATAATTTCTGCTTTTCATGTTTCAGGGCAAACTTGGTACAAGAGTCACAGCAGGCTGCTGCTGCTCCTACTATAAGTATTACTTGACTGTAGGTGCAAATTTTGACCGAGACCGTTGCAACAAAAAAAACTGATGCAGAAAAACCTGAATAATTATGGCAGTCAGTCACTGGTTCGAGTTCAGAAACTTAACATGTGAGTTCCACAATTTTACAAATTCCTGTTCTGTTAGTCCTTTAAACTACCTCGGATGACAATACATACCACTTATTATACTATAGTTATAGGGTGCCGCACATTTGTATCGCTGTGGCCACTTGTTTACAATTTCTTATGCTCAGCTGTAATACTCTTATTAATGTTAATAATTGCAAGTTGCCGTGTCATGCTGTAGCAATTCAATGGAAGCCACGAAGAAAATCTGATGGATCAATCACCTTCAAATATGTAACAACTATAAAACTATATCATACGTATATGTATAGCATGATTTGACTTTCATACGTACACTATTATGTTCTACAAGTTTGACTTTCGCTTTCATATCTCATCGGTTTATCTTATGTTGTTGCCACTATCGTAGATCAAAGACTTCTAACGCAAATTTTGACACTTTCCAACTTCCATGTCCACGAGTCAGTCGTCATTTCTTAGCCTGTCAGTCAGTGCAGTGGGCAGAGCGGTTGGTCCCCACTACCCAAGGTCAGTACTACTCAATGTAATTTTACATGAATTGTTTTTGCAAACTTTCAAAAAACTCTCTTGAACTTCATCATTATCATTACAGCAAAAGAAAAAGAGTACGAAATGTTAAATTTACAAAACAAATACTATGTGTGTATGCCTATAGACTATGGACTGTCCTTTTTACTAGTAGGTTTTGGTTGTTTGTATGTATTATGTTTTTTACGCACTCATTTTTATTTGATTTTCGATGCAGTATGCACTGTAATGTAAACTTTTAATGAGATGCAGCCGAGATAGCCATCAATGGCGTGTAGTACGTTATACATTATTATTTTAATAATTTTTATACTGCCTTTCCGCATGATATACCTCACGTCACAAAACTCACAAAAGTCAAGTTAGGCCAAGTCACGTCAACGAAATCTTGAGCTCCTTTTGGCAGAAAGCAAGAACCGCATGCGATATTATCCTCTCCCAGGCTAGTTAGCTAGTGATTACAATTAATGATAACAGCCTCACGACAAGGCCAGGATATACGGTACTAGTATTAATACGAAAATAAAATATAAAACACAATTTAACAACTTCTTAGGTGACAGTAATATATATTTAATTCCCTTGTTAGTTCAATTCATGAATTTTTAATCCTATTAGACATCCTGATAGCGGCTCCGGTACTTCAAGTCAAATTAACAAATTAAATATCCGACTGTATGTACACACATTGTAACTCAGTAGTGTTTATTGCAATAAAGATTAAATCACATTAATAGCATTAGTACAAGTATATCTCGCAATGGATCAGCTGTTTCCGTTTCATTTTATTAAGTTCTATTCTGCTGATTTTGATTTTAATTCCATCTGATTTATTTTAAGTATTTTGTGCAGTGGGCATGAGAGAAACACACATGTGTATTCTATTGAGTATTTTTTGCATTTTCTTAGGTTACGTCAACTTCTGCAGAGAGCGTCCCCATTTCGAATTGCAAACTCCGTGGAACACTAACAGATAGTGAGATTTAATTACCGATACAAAGAAATCAATGCGAGTTGTAAATACTATCTAAATTACAAACTGGGTGAAAGGCGTAGGTGTTGTAAAAATAATTTCATGCAGTGGAAATATTAGATTAGATTTGTTTTTATAAAACTATTAGTATTTGATGCTCATAACTTTAACATAAAATATTTTGCTTCTAGAAAACTCGTAATAAAGGGAACTGGGGTACGAGTAAACCACGGGATCTTTTTTACACCCTTTATGCTAATTTAGCCACGTATTTTTGTACAAAAATGGATCAATAAATTAACCCACACATTTAAATACTTAACCTACATCATTAATCAAATTGTTTGAGTAAAAAATGCAAACATTATTAAATGCCCTACTAATTATATTCTTTAAAAAAAGTTTTAATTTGGAAAGGTATATTTTCTCAAGCGTGATTTTTGAATACACTTTTATTTCGGCCCTGCAATTTCGCATGTTTCAAAGATGAAAAATTCCCTATAAAAAACGAATTAGAAAAGGAAAAAGTTATAACATCCAATTCCACGAAATGTACCTTCCAATTTCATGCTAATTCGTCAATAGTAAACACATTCACGCACTGATACACCTCATGATACCCCACCAGTGCCACGGTTATAAATATAATTACGCTACTTTACATACACGAATAAATATAGAACATCTGTCCGTGCATTATCTAAGCCAACAAATAGGGATACAAATGAGGCTCCATGCCTACATATCAACTACTACTTTTCTCCTTTTGCTAAAAATCCAATTTCAATTTATGTAGTGGGCCAAACAAAGTTAGATACGGAAGAAAGGAGGAGACGGAGAAGAAGACGAAGAACTTTGGGATTGCACTTGTAACTCTCGTGGGATGTGAAGCATCTCGTAATTGATAGTAATGCAAGAAAAGTGCAGACAAGACAAGGCAAGTCAAGACACAGGAACATCAACAGTAACGGAGAAGCAAAAAGAACTAAAAAACAAAAAAAAAATACAACCAACCCCGTCCACCTGCACACATATCCATGATGCCAATATGCCAGCCCAGTGATGCCAGGCAGGGCTGTGCCAGTGATGCTCGTAATAGTAAATAGAATTTGTTAAATTGAGTCCGGAACTAAAGTTTCACAGATGAAATCTCCTCCATGAAACAAACAAATGCAAAAAATGAAGAAAAAGAAAAAAAATTCATGCCAACGCACCTACTCATTGTACAACTATAGGTTCAAAGTACCTATTTACCTACACATATGCAGCAATAGCAGCAATAAGCTCTACTCTATATTCCAGAGACTATTTTCAGCTGGAAGCTCCACAAAAAAATTCATAATCAGCCACCGCAAAACCGGGGGTTGGGGTTCATAATTTAGAAAATACTTCATTAGAAAACAAGCTTTTGCTGTATATGTACAAAAAAGTGTTTTAAAAACAAACAGTAGTAATCACTATGCAAGCAAAGCAGTTTTTAAAAAAAGTTTCATCAATTTTTTCAATAAATATACATTTCAAAAACCATCCGTTTGTACAAAATTGTTTTTAGTTTTAATAAACAAAAGATACTTTGCTGGACAGGAGCAATCCCCGTGAAAAAATGCTTCTAACTTTAAGAATGAATAACGAAGCTTTCAAAACTTTATTTTAAAATACATACAGCACGTTTCAAAAAGTGTTTCAAGAACTGCAGCGAATAAGCTTCTCAAACAAATTTTTATAAAACATTTTTACATAACTTTCCAACCACTATGTAATTAGAGGCAAAGGGAAATGTTCAACAGTTACCTAATTACTTTTTCCAATTCAGGCTTTCCGTTGTATTACTTGCTAACCCCTTAAAAGAGTCTCCGCTCCGGTACTACACCCACATTAGTAAACACCTACGTTAGGTATGCAATTTCTAGTTTTAGTTTTAGTTCCAGCATTACATCTCCTCATAGAAATAGAGCAGACGCAAGCTAAGCAACTAAGAGCTGAATCCAGGAGGAAAAAAGAAAGGAAGATTTGATAGTGTAAATTCTTGTTTCCTTGGTCCATGAATAATAGACGAGATCTGTGTACCTTTGGATCTCCAAGTATTATGCACACACACTCACATCACAGCACAAACACACCAAGAGAGACGAAGATGAAGAAGCAGGCAAGACTTGGGAGACAACAACCCAAAAAACAAAACACTGGGAGAACTTAAAGCTGTTGTCTGTATCTGGAGAAGAAAAAACTTGCAACTATAAAAACCTAAACGACCTAAAAACCAAAAAAAAAAGAGGGAACAATTCAACTTCCACTCCCACACAAAAACAAACCTATCGAAATAAACAGTAGAGACAAAGCAGCAACAACAACAACAATAACAATAATGTACTATAATTACACTGCGTTTCACAGCGCTTACTGTTGATGTTAATTAAGCATTTCCTATGTATTTTAACCCTTGTACACTTAATTTCACACTCATTTAGGGACATAGATTCAAAGTGTAGTCAACTTTCAATTTCATTAATTCAAAATACATTAACCTTTACATTGCCGTTGAAGGTACGAGGTACGATGTATAATACATAGTAGGTGCAAGCTAGCAGGGTTTTTG
The DNA here is from genome assembly GCA_034695205.1 of Dicyrtoma fusca. Classification (NCBI taxonomy): domain Eukaryota; kingdom Metazoa; phylum Arthropoda; class Collembola; order Symphypleona; family Dicyrtomidae; genus Dicyrtoma; species Dicyrtoma fusca. The sequence goes on along the minus strand of JAQFZC010001539.1, from coordinate 9,616 downwards.
AAGCATCACACAATCATTAATGCTTCCATAAAAACCAGACAAACATTGTACACTATCTGAACTGTTTGAAATTGTAATTACGTCGTTTTTAATTCGTAAGACCCAACAACTAATATAATTTTATAATATTCTGAGTTTATAAACGGCTTAGGTATCTATGACATTGTGAAGTTTGCACAATAATGTAAATGTACATGTTCAGAAGCTTAGAACCAGCAATATGCAAAAAAAACGCTGTATGTTTTTGTTCGACGGGCTCAAAACGTAGAACGCGTGTTCAACAATATAATTGTATGCACGTCATCGTAGTTAAAACACATACAACTTGTTAAGGAATTTTAAATTTTAAGAAGACCCAACAATAAATCCTTATATACCTACATAAATTGTATGAATTTTGAATTTATGAAATTGGATGAAATATTTGAATCTGACTATATGACTACATTTTTATAGAAACAATGAATCACCTTGTCAATGAATTATATTAGCTATTGGTTATGTCTGCACTTGTACTGGCTTCCTCTGTTCATATTTTAGGGGAGATGCAGTATTCTTTGTCGCTGTTGCAATAATACCGATAGCAATGCGAACGCCGCACCGATATTCATACACCCGGGTAGTCCACGTAGCTCTGCGCTACCAGTTCACTAAGCTCCACGGATAGATAGATGGTCGTGAGAAATACTTACAAATTACATGGACGTATGTACCAAATGGAGTGGCATACCATACATGGAGGGTTCTACATGTTCAGTTCCATACTGTAGTTCTGGTGCGGGACTCCCCGGGGTTTTGCTCACTCACTCATGGGCACGCGGGTATCTTGTGAAAAGTGTATGTAATCGTAATTCGGGGGTGAACGCTGGAACCTACACACACACACACAATGTTTAACATACTGTAGGCTGTGACTGTGTGAGATGCTGCTGTGCTGTCTCCGTTTGAAACTCTTTTAGCTTCCCTGCCTTCCCTCCGTCTCCCTTGCTGGCTGTCTAACACTCCGATACCCTCCAGTTCGTTTTCGTCACTCTACCCGAGTCCCGTTCCTCTCTTCTAGTTCTCGTTCTGGTCTGCAGCAGTTGCTCTTTAACCTTGCCGTTGTCTTCATGTACACAAGAGAACCTCTGCCTCCTTAACGTCTTGCCTGTCTCTCCATTTCTTTCGGATTTTCGGCTGACAGCCCCTTTCGTCGACTAGTTGTATCATCTTCAAACTCTTTACTAGCACAACTCAAAGCAGACAAAAGGAGGGTTGAGTCCGGATTCGGTGACCTAATCGCTGTTTCATCCTTGACAATTGACCCTACCGTGTCAAACTAAGAGCAAGAGCTAGCTAAGCTTGAAGCATCTCTCGTTCAAATGGACCAAAAAGGCTAAGCCCTTTCAGTTCTTGAACACTTTGGTTTTCACGGATCTCCGTGCTGCTAAGGGCTGATATCCGAGTTTTCAAGAAGCACTGGTGTAGACAGTTGACCGTGGACTTTTCCTTGAAATAGTATAAAGTTTTGAGTTACGAAAAAATTGTGGACAGAATTAATTAAAAGACTACACTTGCACTAAAATACAATCTTAATTTCAAATAGTTTGCTTACAAATTAAGAGAAGTCACGAAGATAGAAATATCCAGTAGAGAAAGTGTGCAAGGTGCACTACACCAAAACAAACCAGGGAGGGTTGTTTCTCAGCTTCTTTTACCCCAGTAGTGCACTGGAGTGGAGAGGAAGCATTCACTGTAACTTCATTGGAATCACGGGACGGATTTTTTAGTGCAATTTTCAATCTTCGCCTTCGGTCATAGTAGGTACTATATCTACTGAGAATAAATTCAAAATATTAAATATTGCAACAATCCTGTAACTGTTATAATTACATAAAAATACTGTCGAACTGTATCTCACTGTCGTTGTCTTCGACTTTTCAAGTTTAAACCCCTTTGCCTACAAAGCAAAACCAAACAAAACTGACTTTAAAAAACGTTGTGTTTGTGTTATTCTTGAGGATTTACTTGTGAAGAAAATTTATCATTCAAAACTTTCAGTGTTATTCGTGTTATACCAAAGAAAAATAAAAGTGAAAAAATAAAATTGAAAAGCATCGTTTCCAAAAAAATAATAGACATTTTTAAAGCGTTGTATAAATCAGTCCTGAAATTTTGAAATGCGAGATAAAGTTAGAGCTTATCAACAGCATTCACTACTAATTAATAGTAAAAAAAATAATTTAGGGAATTAGTATATTAAATTACTGTGTACGAAGTGTTCTCAAATTCTTAAGCGATACATTACACGATATAAGTCAAACAAAAAGCGTTGAGGGTGGACACGAATCGTAAGAAGAAAGGACAAAAGTGGCTCAAAAACCACTGCTCAACAGATTACCCCAATCAAAAGATCCGAATTTGATTTCCTCTCTCTTCCGTTTTGTTTCCTTCACTCAACTCAAACCAACACGACAAGAAGAAGTTCAGTTTTCGGTTCAACTTGAGACAAGTACAGAGTAGTGTTTAATGAACACCCTCGTTTCACATTACAGTCTACGCACATGCTATACACTTGACTCGACCCAACATTAGTTCCGTCAGTGGTGTATAAAAATATATCCATTGGATTTAGTTTGATCCTCGAAAAATTCCAAGTGAGTTAAAGAGGATCATCAGATCGAGATCGTCTTCCTCATGAGGAGTCGTCTTTTTTGCTGAGGGAGTGGAAATCCTTTGGAGAGAGACTAATTGTGACAGAGTGACTACAGACTCACCATAAACAAGTTCAACGTTCAACAACTACAAGTCTAAACGAACAAGGCAGGCTTTCCTCTGCAGAAAAAAAAAGCTCAAAGACGGGAAGGAAAAGGAAAACGGTGTGGTAACGGTTTGGAAGACTTGATAACGCCAAAGTCAAGTCAACGCCGTCACAATACCGAAACAGAAGAGAATTCCGATGGACTTTTACTACTGCTTTTACTTTTGACTTTATATCTTCTATCTACTTTGCTCTTATCCAGTTAAGATAGGGAAAGGACAAGGAAAACAAGATGTTGAAGGGAGAGAAAGCCACAAAGAGAGCTCCATGCTGAGCTTTTTAGTGACAACTGACAAAGAACTACACGCTGTAATTGATTCCATGACCATCTAGCTGGCAATAAGGACATTTATAGCAACAGCAACACTCAACGCACGCCACACGCAATCTATAAAAACGAATAAAAAAACGCACAAAGTTGAACAACGAAACCAAATGCCACATTACAATATTTACCACACAAAATACATATCACTAATAATTTATTAAATAATTCCCCCGTTAAGGTGTTAGTACAAAAAATGTATCGTGCTAACATAAACCGAGTATCCAGGTCCTAAATCAAAACTCAAAACATCCAATTACAAATTACTGAAATATTGAATGCGAAGTTAAAACATACAAAAAACCAATCCCATTTATCCTAAATCGTGCATCTACTATAGGTAATTCGTTTACTTCCAGGTTAATCTAGTGTGCTTTGATTTCAAATATATATCACTATTCAAATAAATGGAGTGGATTACGTACAATAAATAGTTGTAGGTACACTAAAGTAAGGCTATAATTGATTAATTGATAATGGGTTCATCGTCAATGTCTTCTAAATCGACTTCAGTCATACATGGTCAAGGTGACAGTGGTATAGGGATGAGCAAGAGCAGGAAACAAATCAAGAATAAAAATACCCGAAAAAACGGGAAGATAACCACTGGCATCAAAATGCTTCGAAGGAATGCAGGGGTGGTTTGTATTTCTCAATGTAATAGTGCTTCTCTCAGTCACCATCTGACAATGTCTTCTTTCCCCACCATCGCCCACACCAACATCAAAACCAACGTCACCGCCAACGCCAACAATTCCAGCATTTCCATTTTTCATAATGACAAGCACCCAAACCCGGAATTGTGGGAGCTAAAACAGAAGAAAATTCAGAAACAAGACGGAAACGATTTAAAAGACACGGAAAATGCTACTACGGTAGTTATTACTACTACTGCTAGTGACTGTTTCAGTAGTGCTCCACGTAGTTTGGAGAATAATAATAATCGTAATAGTTATAATAATAATAATGGTCACGACCAACGTGAACATCATCATAATCATCATCATCATCAAGCAAATAATGGAAGGCATCATCATCCAAACGACGACCATGTCGACAACTTCCTTAATAGACACCCACAAACATCCTCATCGTTAACAACTTCAACCCTTCCAGTTAACGCAATGGGAATGACCGCACCAAAAACACCAACAGCAACCCTCACTCAACTTGACTCAGCTCATGGAACAGATGGAACTCATGTTAATTTCGACGTTGACAAAGAAAACGCAGGAAAAACCCGAGAAATTATGCAACTGTCATCACATCGTCAACGTCAACGTCATCGTCAAAGCCAACTAAAGGTCCATCGTCAGCTCCAGAAGCCACGTCCATATGGCCACGTTGAGAATGGACATTTGACAGCAAAAGCATGTATGAAACAGAAGAAGTCAGCTCGGTCTCCTTCTCTCTCCGTTTCCCTAAAAAATAAAAATGAGAGTCAATGTAAGGATGATACGGCGACACGTGAGGAGGGAGATGAGAGCGATGGTAATAATAAAAGTGGTAAAAATAAAAATAATAATAATAATTCCAACCACCAGAAACACCCACCCCATCACCATCAGCATCAGCAGCCACCAACGCCGACGACCTCACCAGTATCATCATGTTTTTATTCCTCTTCAACACGATCCTCCAGATCTTCAAGTTCATCCTACAAGTGGAGCCGAATCATGCTCCTGGCCGTCTGTCAAATGGCTTCTGTCCTCTCACAAGGTACAGTCAACCTTAATGTAATTATCAATTATACTTTTAAAACACACTAACTATAGTCATTTACCTTTAGTTACTTCACTTTCAAGTCTTTTCTTGGGCATTTTTTTTGTCTCGTCCGCCCACATCTTTGGACGTTCACTAACAAACTAAAGCGACGTTTGTAGTTCATAAACTTCATTCATACAGGCAGACAGCCGCCTACTAGTGAGTCCAGAATTCGAGAATAAGTCAAATTCTCTACAAATAAACTGCCAACTAGCAAACTTTAAAGTTCAGTTATTAGCGTTTAAGTCTCCATTATTGGAAAGCAGTATTTTAAATATTGAATAACCTGAGACGTTAAGAAAGTTAACTCAAACTCAACTAGTTGTTAGTGCTCACACGATTTCAGTATTTTAGCCAAACCTAGATTTACAAATTACAGAACAATTAAAATTACAATTAAAACACTAATAATAATAATGATATCTTCTGTACCGTCGCGTCAGTTGATGGCTCGCAGATCCAAGCTTCTAATCAGTCGATTATCATTAATACGTAGTGGCTTGTCACATGCTTTATACGCCAAAAATATTAAAACACATCTACATCTGGTGTGTAAACGGTCTACTGAGAGAAAGACTAACTTTATTCAAAACAAAGTTGACACTGTCCTCCAACGAGGATAGCCCAACGGACTCAGTATACGTTACATTAGTACCTATATGCTACTGCCTATGCCTGCCTATAGTTGATAGTATACTTATTTATTTGTAATCATGTGGTAATTAATTTAAGTTTAATCACCAAAATAAAAACTTATTTGGACTGATGACTAAACTTTAAAGTATCAACGACTGTTTGTGCCCAACGTTAAAGACGGTTAAAATATAAATATTGCCAACTGCTCTGTATTCTATTTTGATAATAATTCCATTAAAATAAAAATGTATTCGCTAATAAAAGTTTTGCGCGGCCCTCCTACTGGGTACTGTGTACAAATAAGCTTATGAAATAATAATATTCAAGTCTAGTGTGCCAAGCCTGTAGTAGTAGGAGATAAATTGCATGAAAGCTATAATATAATAATGCAGTTAGACTGACTGGTCTTTGAGACAGGAAGGAAACCCGGGTCTCGTATAGTTTTTGTTCTAAAAGGATACGCATTATTACGCATCTGTTGGTGTGTGCGTGCATACGGAGTGACAGTGAGTGCAGTGTGGATGAGATCACGTCAAATTATCAAGTTTCCCCGATTCCCCCATTCATTCATTTCACTGTACACTTTACATCTCTCTCAGCTCTCATATATTATCAGTCCATATTTTCAGCATCTATATATGTCAAAAGCTCCAAGTGTACCATCCTATAGCGTATAATAATGTATGTTCCAGAGTTCCAGAGTGCTTCAGAGAATCCAGAGAATTCAGTTTCAGTAGTAAAAGGATTGGGGTGGAATGTGCTGTGGATGCTGGGTGGATGGGATCTGCTGGATAGATGGTTTGGTTTTGTGTGTGTATAAATGTCGGGACTGATGAAGAGTGGCTCTTTATGTCATATGTTCTTCTTCATGTTCCGTAGTGGAGTCTCCTTGTGATATCAGAGTTTTATAATAATGTTTTATATGAAATGATAACTGACTGGGCTGCGGGGATCTCTGGCTCTGGGCTTCGGGAGCTGCATCTTCTACAAATCTATGTTTACATTGCCCATCTCTTTCTTTCCCCATATAATAGGGACATAATAGGGCTCGTATAGAGATGAAGAATTTATCGTTGAAGGTGCTCATAGAAGTATAGCTAGGTATAGAGTACCAGTCGACTATACCATGTCTTCATCATTGTCTTTTGTCCCTGTCTTTGTCTTTTGGTTGTGCTTGTCTTGTGAGTAGTGAGTTGACAGAGACAATCCTCAGCCCATTTACTCACAACTCACAAACTCCGATTCCCGTCCCGGATTCCCATTCTCACTCTAAACCAACCCAACCCAAACCAAACTGAACCCAAGTGAAAGTGAAGCTGCAACTGAACTGGTTCCTATAATACAGCAGTGGGTAGTTAGGGGCATTCCAAATATTGTGCCATGCATTGGTGCCGTTGCATTTAGGAAGGAAGGACTCTTTCAAAAACATTCAGGCACACCACTATTTATTTATGTAAAAACTTACATTTTCAAATAAGGCAAAATAGGAAATAAACACGATGTCAAAAAAAGCTAAAACTTGATATTTACACATACGTTTTTAAAAAGTCTGAAACGTGATATTTTCAAGCCTTCGTAAAATGGTTAAAGACTAATATTTACACTTTCAAAAAAGGCAGTGTAGGAAGCATTTAAGACTTCAAAAAAAAAACAGTTAGAACTTAATCTTTACTGTTTTCAAGAAGTCCGAAACAGGATATTTTCATGGTTTCAAAAAAGGTATATGTAACTTAATACAAATGTTTACACTTTCAAAAAAGCTAAAGTAGGAAACATTTACGACTTCAACAAACAAAGTTACAACTGAGTATTTACGTTTTCAAAAAGTCCAAAACATGATATTTTCAAGCCTTCGTAAAAAGGTATAACAAAGTATTTACACTTTTACAACAGGCAAATCAAAAAACATGCCAGACTTAAAAAGCAATAAAACATGATTTTGGTGCACATACATAGAACAAAAATTATGATTTTGTTATACCAAACAATATTTCTGACGTAATAATTTAAGGGCTCCCGTGTTCCTATATAAGTATGCTTGATACATTTATATACATATTAGTGCTACATTGTGTGTAGCGTATAGCTACTACTTACTCACTTACTGTGGACATGGTGAAATGTTCCCCTCAATTAACTTTCCATGTGACACATTACACTCATAACTTCAAACTCAACAAATCATCACTTTCCTGCTCTTTCCTTAATTCATAATTCCTTTCCCTTCCTTATTCCTCGACGTCTACTTTCTTCTCCCTCCTCTCTCTCTCTGCCGAGGCTCAAATTATTAGATCTCCGTCCCGAAAATTCACTCCCTTCTCCCATCGCATCTCTGTATTTCTTCATTCTCTCTTTTTTCTTCCGAGTGTGCTACAGTTCGGATGGTGCAATATGGGGCACTGCACAATATTGTGTGTCTCCTTTGCATTCAGTGCATCTTCATTAAGGGGAGGGTGAAAGCGCATTTAAATTTAATTAGGTAGGCACCTACCTCATGTTGTATCCCATTCTTTCTCTCCCCAAAATTTACAACTTTGCTCATAATTATAATTACAGCAATGTGATCATTACAGTTTTCAAAGGAAATCCGCGTACTAATTTACATTTACAGTAGCTCCTGCATTTATTATGGAAAATTATTACCTTGAAAATTTAGCTAACTGGTGAAAAAGAAATGGTTTAACCTATTCGGAACTGAGAAACCATATTGAAAGAATACTTTACAAAAGTTTTTAATTCCATAATTGTACTCTTTCAAAGCGGTCAAAACTAGTAAAAGAAATTTTTTCAAAACGGTCAAATCTAGTAAATGACACTTTTTCAAAACTGTCAAAACTAGTAAATAACACTTTTTCAAAACTGTCAAAACTAGTAAATAAAACTTTTAATGGTCAAAAAACTAGAAATTATCGTTTTAAAAATGGTTGAAACTAGAAATCACGGTTTTCAAAAACATTTAAAACTAAATATTGCCATTTCGAAAAGGTTAAGAAGTTCTGTCGGTGTGACCCAAAATAAAAAAAAATCTGAAGGTCCATCAAAAAACTATAAAAAGGCTTTTTCGTACATTTTCAAGCGTTTTGCATGCCCATTCTAACGTGTACAGTGAACTTCTTAAAAGCGCGTTAAAGGCGTAAACATTTGTGGTTGGAAATTATGATCGTTTGTCTGGTTTTGTACTGGTGCTGGTAGCTCATCGTGAGTTGATTCAGGAGGAGAGGGAGAGCAGAAGTATTAAATAATATTGCAATTGAGACAATAGACGATAGACAGGCTGGCCTGAACCAACGCTTATCACCATCCCATATGCCATGCATTAGCCAACAATATCAATTCATAAAACAACCATAACCTATAACCACAGCCTCGTTACATACATACTCCTACATGCAGACTTAGCTCCTTTAGGGGTGTAGATTACATATACGTGGAACGTGAGATCACCTCCATTCGGAAGAGCAACTGTCATCAAAGGGAAATGGCATGGATGAAAAGGCGATGACGAGAGCAGTTACGGTAACAGTAACAGTTCTCGTAACGGCGTGACGGGTAAGGGGAATTCACATTCGAGCTCTTCACCCGGGAGATATGTTGTGGGAATCGGGCTCAACATTTAGCACTTTTTGGTTGAAGTAGAAAAGTGATGCATTTCCCTTTTGAAAAGGGGCAAAATGTCATATTTACATGGATTTTAAAGGATGTTCTGTTAAAATACCCTGGAAAAATGCAAAACGTTGTATTTAAATGTTTTTGAAAAGGTGCAAAATGTTGTATTTACAAGCATTTGAAAAGATGCAAAATGTTGTATTTACAAGCTTTTGAAAAGGTGCAAAATGTTGTATTTGCAGGCTTTTGAAAAGGTGCAAAATGTTGTATTTGCAAGCTTTTGAAAAGGTGCAAAATGTTGTATTTACAGTCTTTTGAAAAGTTTCAAAGTATTGCATTTACATGCTTTTGAAAAGTTACAAAACGTTCTACTTACATACATACATACTTTTGAAAGTTTCAAATTAAAAATTATTCATTGGGTCGATTTAACCGAAGTTCATACAACCTGACTCAACCAGTCACTGTGGGTGAGGAAGATAGGA
>JAQFZC010001538.1:0-29220 GCA_034695205.1 Dicyrtoma fusca | reverse complement strand
CTCTAGGCAGACGAGCCAGTTTAATTTTACAAGTGCTAAAAAACGAAGAAACAGTCTTAGAAATGCTTATATCAAGTACAAATAATCTGCTGAATAAGCTATAGAGTTCAAATGTTAAATAAAGGCAAACCCTCAAAAAGTACGATAATGCTAATCTTACATTTTGTAATACATAATTCATTCTTCCAGGAATAATTTTTATTTACTTCTTGGTCCTGCAGTAATGTGCCAACAAAATGTTTTCATTATAATTCAGTCCACCGATAATATTAACATAGCACAAAAACGAACATAAAGTAATCGGCAATAATATAACAGAATAATAACATTTCTAAAAAAAAATTGAAATGTGTGAAGTTTTACAAAAAGGTTTGAGTATTGAATCATTGTCTGAATTCTGAAGTTAAACGAAATAAATATGACGTCGAAAATTCAATGAAACTGAGCGCCTACTGCTGAGACTGAGATAGAAGTAGACTGAGTTGATACTCGTCATCCGGAACAGACGCGCTATCGTTTGAGACAGGGGATGCCGTAATGCTGACAGACGGCGATCCTCCTTTCCGTTTCATTGACTCGGTGTTCTTCAATCTGCTGACAGCTCCTTTCCTAAATTGATATCAGCACAAAGGTTTTTATTACAACTGTAAGTAAACAGTAATGGATGCTGCATTACACACTAACCCCAACATACCACATGAATTCTAAAACACGTTTACCTTTTTGGCGTTCCCTTATCGGAGGATTTTTTAGTCTTTTTCTTTCTCTCCATTGTCCACTCTTCATCGTCATCTTCACTGAAATGCTCATCATCAGTTCCCAGCCCCATATCTCCATTCAACTGCTGTATAGATCAAACGAGACGAATTGAAGCAAACAAATAAATTCCCGAAAAATTCACTAACTAGTAAAAGTTGTCAACAACAAGTAAGTACATAAAGAAGTAGATATACCTACGCTGAAAATAAATAAGTACAAACCTGACTGGAACTACTTGAAGAACTTCCTTGTGACGAAGCTTTGGGTTCAGCACCAGCATTATTAGCATTACTGCTGCTACTATTACTAGTACTAGCAGCAGCAAGTCTTCGACTAGCAATCCTAGAACTGTTTCTTCCCATCCCCATACATTTCTCCAAGTGTTGCGCAAATCTAGCGGCGGCCAATGTCCGTTTACACTTTGGACACTCGCATTCAAAATTTGATTTGTTCGTTTTTGAGACGGGCTGCCCAAATATGTCTAACCCTGGAGTAGTAACCACTTGAAATTCTTCTGGAATATCATCCAAAACTCCCAACTCTTCTAATTCTCCATATCTGAGCTCCCGTCCGATCTGAGTGACCACCCACATACACTCTTCTTCAATGAATAAATCCAGGATTTCATGAATAGCATGATTCAAAGTCGTCTGTAACATTGATAAATTCCGATACACATTAAGACACCATCAACACAATCAAATCCCGAATTTACTGTACTGGTTCAGTGTATACAAATGCCATAGCACAAAACAATACAGAGTCCACAATATTACGTAATTTAAATTCACTTCGAAGCAAATTACAGAGAAAGACCCAAGACCACTTAACCCCTTACTGCTACCGCAAATACATAGAAACAAGTAGCATATGCAGATTCAGAATATCTTACAGCATTTACAGTAGGTTTGTTATCCTCGTCTGGGGAAGACGGGCTTTCGCTGCCCGAACAGCTCTCCGAATAATCCATGTCTTAGTAATTTCGTTGTATACGGATGTACGAGTGACGAGTAATACGCTGATAGTGAGACCAGCCGATGACACGCCGGATACGGACAACGGGTGAATGAATCCCACAGCAGGTGCTGGTGCGGGTAAGTAACAAACAAGCTATTGCCGGACTGCCGGAAGCCGTAACGCATACAAATAATCCCTCTTCCTGCAAAAATGCAGTAAACAATATAATTCTTTGAATACAATTGAAAATAGTAATGTTCAACATAAGTAACTAAAACTATACATACAACGAAACACCATGCAACATTTGACAGCCAGCTATCCGTCAAACTGCATATGACACGTATATTTAAAATTCTTGTCACTGTACGATGCGCTATAATGCGGCTCAATGCTCAATGTTGAATGTACGTGTTGCCAGTCAATCTTAATCATTATTCATTATTGTGTTGCGTAAATCAGAGATTAAGTTATTTAGCAACAAAATCAACAAAGTACAAATAGTTTAATTGACATGAACTTTGAACTTACACGACCAACAGTTTATCCTTGAACCTTTAATGAACCTTGATCACTTGAAGAGACTTGACCTTGTCAGCCATCAGATTTATCAGGCAATAGACAAGACACGCAATGATCCAAAGGGAAGGTAAATCTGACTGAATGAAATACTAAAGGTGAGATATCAGACAAAGACTGGATTCTTTAGCACAGTGCACTCTTAACAAAGTACACAACCAACAACGGACAGACAATGCGTGCAGTTTTTTTTTGTGAGTTGTTTATCGCAGACTAGTAAAGTTTTTTCGACTTTAGAATTATAATGGAAACAAAACACCGACTCTTAGAGACTCTACAAAGCAACAAAATTCATCAGTAAATATAAACTTTGCTAAATAATGGAAAAGTTGAGTTATTTAAAAAATCGTATCGTATCTCCAAATAGAAGTCGCAGTTCAGTCAAATGAGTCAATACACCCAGTCAGCCAGACTTCACATTTGTGTGTAAGAATAGTAAAAGCAAGTCAGCTCAGCAGTCGGAATTCCGAATTTAAAAACACACGGGGAGAAAGCAGTAGCAGTGACATACGAGGCTTCGTTCATACATGACGTCATGAATTGCTGGCTTTTTTAAAGGACCACCACGTAATTATGTAAATAGTTAAAGTTTGGATTTCTTGAATAGAGTGAGTGGTTTGATTGTGAACACTATTTTTATCAACAATTTAAATTGTGATCCTGAATAGAATTGTAACCTTACTTAAAACGTGCACTATTCTAAACTACAATTATATTACAATTAAAGAATTAAAAGGTGCATTCGCATTTTCTGAAAGCAGTGATTAACGCCCTCAACGTTTTTAAGTAGAGCATAGTGACGCTGTGCTCTTTCAAAAAGCGCAAAACGGCCATTTAAAGGCTGTCAAAAGCAGTTTTAAACTTTGTAAAATTCCTTTTCAAAACGCCCAAAACGACATTGTATGTTTTTCGAAAGGAGCAAAACTACGTTTTATGCTTTTCAAAAAGTAAAAAAACGTTCTTTACCATTTTTCAAGAAAGTACAAAACGTTCTTTTTACATTTTTCCAAAAAAGATACAAGCGAAAGATCTTTTTTAAAAGTATACAAACGCGTATATATATGTATACAGAGAGGACAGCAGAGCATAGCGACGTTGTGCTCTTTCAAGAAGTACAAAACAGCCATTTAAAGGCTGTCAAAAGCATTTTTAAACTTTGTAAAATTGCTTTTCAAAACGAGCAAACGACATTTTATGTTTTTCCGAAGGAGCAAAACTATATTTTTATGCTTTTCAAAAAGTACAAAACGTTCTTTTTATCATTTTTCAAACAAGTACAAAACAATCTTTTTACAATTTTTCCAAAAAGATAAAAACCTTTTTAAAATGTATGCAAATACAATTTTATACAGAGCAGTACAGTGCTTTAACCTGCTCACAATTTCTTGAGATTGTTTGTTCCTTCGAACTATTGGATTGTACACAGCAATAATGTCTGTTCATATATTAAAGAATACGAAAAATCACGCTGTTCTTGGTTGTCATTGTTCAAAACCTTGAAATGAGCAAACCGACGTTGTTATTGTACAGGCATAGGTTACAGCACTGGGACTGGGACAGTACACAGTATACAGTTTTAATGTAATAGAATTGTGATTATAGAGGGTGAAGGCTTCTAATAGTACTATTAGTATTAGTTATAGTTATAGTACCCCCTAGGGGGGACCACTATATTATGGTTCATCCTTTTTTCTGCAGTGTCAACTACTGTCAACGGTCAATCAAAATCGAACGCACCTGGTTTTGAATCTTCGGATATTAGACTTCCTATAGAAGGCATGTTAGATTTTGACTTTGACACCGAGAAAAAAAGGGAGGTAATAAAATTACAGCCCTTCGCCCTAACTTTGTAATAGTATTAGAATTGTGGTGACAGTGACAGTAAATTGTAAACGCAGTACTATTAGTATGGTATTCGAAATACAGTATACCTTTTCGTCATACTATTCCTTAATTTTTCAGCTACTATGTATGACGATTACCTAGTTTTTAATTTTTACTATTTTTTCCCTTAAACGGGGCGATGTTGGATACCCACCCATTCCATCCATGAGGTCATTTACGGATGACCCCGAGTCAACGAGTAAAACTCAGTGAGAATTGTGAGAAAGCACTGACGAGGGACAGTTTGAAAGAAACTGACGGACTGAAAGGTAATAAAAAATAAAATGGTCCGTCACTGCGTGTGTGTTTTCTGTTGAGTTCTTCCTTTGGGTTTGGGTCCTGGGTTGTTGACGTTCAACTTTATTGACCGAGTATTGACTTACTTCTGGCTACGTCAGTTACGTCACCATAATTTTATTATTAATGAGACTTTACTTACTCACGTATAATCTGATAAAAAGGACTCTCCCACTCTCCCTCTCAACTCCTGCACTCGAATCCCCCTTATCCACCCTTCTCTTGGTAATTTAAAGTATTTTATATTTTTTTTTATATTTTAAATTTTATTTGCTAATTAGTAGTAATTAGTTTTGGAATACTTACATGAAATTTTGAATTTCAGGCTTGCGTTATTCGTCCAGCGTGATTTCCCAAACTGTTCCACTTGGATAGGGTCCACAAAATTGAAACAGTAATTATTTAAACAAAAGTCACAAGTTGGGTTGGATTTCAGTTTCAAATTGACGTTGAATGTTGGACGCATTACGGAGCAGCTAAAGAAGGCAGATTTCCCCAATTTGTTTTGTTTAAGTTTACGTGCAAAAGCTTTTCAAGAAGCTTAACAAGTTGGAAGTTTCACTATCGTTGTCTTTCACGATTGACGGTCTCGCTCTCTGATGGTTGATGGTGCTTATCATTAATTAAAGTCATAAGTGTAGCGACTTCGTTTCAAAATTTTGATTGATTTGAGAGATATTCTTGCACTGCAACTAAAACGGAAACTAAATTTCTAATCCATAAAGCTGAATAATGTTTGGAAGCGAAATCGTCCACTTAAATGTTGGGGGTACCAGGTAATAATTATTTTCAATTTCTAGTTAGTTGTGAACTAATATTACGGTTACAGCAGTTTTGTTGTTTGTGTTTTATGTCAGTGGTTACTATAATGTTGAATGTGGGATGCACATTGAATGTTACTAGGGGGTGCGTAAATTTCCAGTTTTGGTACATTCAGATATTCAGGGCAAAGTCAGAATGTGTAAGCGTCCAATTAAGATTGTTTAATTTTACTTTGTGTTTCCAGGTTTAGTACGTCGTGGCAAACTCTGACATGGGTCCCGGATTCGTTTTTCACGGCTTTACTGAGTGGAAGAATAGCTTCACTTAAAGACGATAGTGGTGCATTTTTTATCGATCGGGATCCAACACTCTTTTCAATTATTTTAAATTATTTACGAAGTCGAGATGTAGACCTCCGAACGGTTGATATGCGTGCTCTCAGAAATGAAGCTGAATTCTATGGAATTATTCCCCTTGTGAAAAGATTAGCCCTTTGTGAAGATTTAAATTACTCTTCCTGTGGGGACGTTTTATTCTATGGTTACTTACCTCCAGCCCGTAAGATTCTCATTATTGTTGTACACCTTTTGTATTCTATGTGTGTAAACTTAAAGAATACGTACTTTCCTAGAAACCTTGCTGTTATACCTATGAATGAATTTAAATTTGCTTTCTTGTCGTTAGCTATTCCTGTTCATCATGACCCTCAACCTGGGAGTGGAAGCGGAGGAGGAACAAAAAATGGTGGGAAGGACAGTGGGAACAAACCTGGTGCCTCTGAGGATGGGACCTCTACAACAACTTCTTCATCGTCATCCCAGCCTCTTTTATCCACTTCTAATTCATCGACGCTTCGTAATGATGCAGCTGGATCTAGGCCAGTTCCCGGTTCTATCGTACGAGTGCCTGAAACGCACGGAACTGCGGCATCGTCTGCAGCTAGAAGCTCCCATCATTCCAGGAGCTCTAGCTCTAATGGAAGTTCTTTAGTCGGGGGTGGCACCGGAATTAATTACAGTTGGGGTGGATCTTGGAATAATGGACATACTGGCCATTCCAGAGGCTCATCTGTGGACCTCAGATCTGCTCAGTACAAAACCATTTTATTGATCGCGAAAGTATTCAAAGTATTCTCCGATTTAGTCAATTATTTCCCGATATTTTATGTACAACTGTATTAATTCAGTCCTGAATTAATACATACACCAGGGTCATATTTTGTTATTTTACAGCAGTGTAACAAGAATAAATGTTTCATGTTATTTTTTCAGAAGTTCCAGAAACCCGTCTTTTGACGCGAGACATTCCAGAAATTCTTCTGCAGATTTAAACAAATATTTTCGCAATGAGCTATCAGTATTGTCTCAAGGAAATTGGGTGGATCCAATGAGGGTGCGAATTGTTCGGGCACATCAGAATTGGATTGCGGTTGCTTATGCTCATTTTGTAACATGCTACAGGTTAAAACGATTGATTTCCCGTACCAATATTAATACTACTTTATAAAAGTGAAAAGTTTTTGGCAAAACGGGTTAAAGTCCATTTTTAGACGCAGATTTCAGACATTCTAATTTTGACAATTTATATAAAATTTAAATTTAAAATATACTTGTTTTTAAGCATTCGCTCCGATGGACTTAATATCCTGTTTTGCCAAAAAACTTTAATTATTGCATACGTTAAGTTTATGTCTTATCAGGTATTATTGTTTTGCATGAAGCAGACTAAAGGATTCTTCAGGGTGGCAGCTGGTGTTTACAAGTCCAAGAGTCGACAGTATGATAGACCGCTTAGCAATAAATGCCAAAATGGGACCAGGTCAAACTGCCAATAATACAGGGGAAAGTTTTGCCAAAATGGTTGCAATTTCTTCTGGCTCAGTTGTATTTATGTGGGGAGTCACAGATGACGGGAATAGAACTGACATAGGTAACAAAATCAGATATTGTGTAATCAAATAAAGAATTACGAAATGAATTTTATTTATTCAATTGTCGTCATTTTGTGCATCAATAAAGAGAGTTCAGGCTAAAATTCTTAGACTTAAAACTTTACTCACAACGATTTCCATTAACTACAGGATGTAATCAGTGCACTTGTATTCTTTGTACAGGCCGGTTTTCCTTGCCAGTTCCGGTTGAATTTTTATTTTTTATTGGAACTCAACTTGTGGCTTTGTCTCAAAGTGGTAAAATTGGTGTTTGGCATTCCATGACGCAACATGTTCTTGTTCAAGATATCGTGACGATTATGTCTTTTGACACTGCCGGTTCATTTCTTCTGCTTGGGTGCAATAATGGTGCCATATCTTATATAGGCAAGTTTGTATAGTTACCTATTTACAGTATTGGGTCTCAAACATGTTTTATAATTATTTTTGAGAGATTTTTTAATTTTTTTAAATTATGATTGTGTGCGTCTAGATATGCAAAAATTTCCTCTACGCATGAAGGATAATGACCTCTTAGTCACAGGTATGCTCCGATAATTAAGAGTTCCGCTTCAAGCATTCATATTGCAGTTAGTTACTGACGTAGTATTATTTTAGCCACTAAAACATTAGTTTTATTATTATGTTATGTCCACAGAACTTTACAGGGATCCGCAGGGTGAACCAATCACGGCGAT
Source organism: Dicyrtoma fusca (assembly GCA_034695205.1). NCBI lineage: Eukaryota > Metazoa > Arthropoda > Collembola > Symphypleona > Dicyrtomidae > Dicyrtoma > Dicyrtoma fusca. Next base: position 21,354 of record JAQFZC010001538.1, on the reverse strand, counting down.
TTCAGTATATTTGACACCAAAAACTAGTAAGTCGTAACTTGACAAAAATATAGTTGTTTGTTTTTAGATGAATAGATTTGTTAAAAGATAAGTATGTTTTTCTACCACTGTTTGTAGGCTTATCAGGAAATTGGATCGAAATTGCTTACGGCACTCAATCCGGAATGGTGCGTGTAATAGTCCAGCACCCCGAAACAGTGGGTCATGGGCCCCAATTGTTTCAGACCTTTACTGTTCATCGGAGCCCTGTGACTAAAGTGAAGCTCAGCGAAAAATACTTGGTATCCGTGTGTAGTGAATATAATCACGTTCGTAGCTGGACAATGACCAGATTTCGTGGTATGATTTCCACACACCCAGGCTCCACGCCGTTATCGTCATTTAAAATTGTAGCTTTGGAAGAAATTGACTCAACTATTTCCTACGGAGCCGGTAATGATTGTGGTATGAATTATCTTTCATCTTTCTGTGAATAGTCTCTCTCCTCTCGTTGCAAATCTGTTCTTCTGTTTATTGGCTTTGAACAATTAGTATCTAATTAGGTGCGCTTACTATGTCAGCAAAAAATTAGCCAACTTTCAAATGAAATGTTTTATTTATTACAGGTCCTTACGGTGAACAGGATGACGAGCAGGTGTTCATTCAAAAAGTTGTTCCTGAAACGGACCAGTTATACGTACGTCTAGCATCCAATGGAAAACGGTAAACTACTTGCGATAAATTACTTTTATCTTTTGGTAACAACTAAGTGATTTGAGAAAAAAATCATGGAAATTTGTGTGTATTTATTTGTTTGCAGAATTTGCACAATTAAATCGGTTGATGCAACAACGATCACCTCATTTTGTGTGCATGAATGTGAGGGGTCTAGTCGAATGGGATCTCGTCCTCGTCGTTTTATTTTCACTGGGCACTCAAGTGGTGCCATTCAAATGTGGGATTTGACAACTGCCCTCGATTTGTCAGCCAAAGGAGAACCTGCCACTCAAAGGAGTGGTGGTCCGACACCAGAGGAATTATTACGACTTCTTGACCAATGTGACATAAGCACTTCACATGCTTCAACCCCATGTCCCTCTCCTTGCGCATCCTCGATTTTAATAGCCACGGGAGTTTCTCCACATCGTCTTAAAGCATCCAACGTGGCCTTCCTTTCACAACAAACGATGCAACAACAGCAAACTCAACAGCAACAAGGCACGTCATCATCGCAACAACAAACAAGTGGAAACGGAAAGGATGAACACCCAAAAGAAAATAAACCCGAGTCAGAAAATATGCTTCACAATATTAGCTTGCTAAAAAATTCATCTGCTTCTAGTACTCAGAGTCAGAAGTAGTATGAAAGGCAGAGCGTTTTTTTTTAAATTATATTTTTTTCCGTTAAACTATTGTTTGACTTTATACACGCGTGCTGGTATCGTGGTGTAGGAATTAAGTCATTTGTTATCGTAGAGTAGCACATTTTGTTTGATTTATTATGTGATGCTCCGTTACGTCGTACATTATTATCTACATAATCACTACAACATTAAATACTTAATATGTTTATCATGTTTTCCATACTATATTAAATTAGTATTATTCAAGAACGCTTTTATCCGTATCCTAGATACTCATACGTACTTATGTATCAGTTGATTTTGAATACCAAACACTTTTTGCCTGTGGTAGCCGATAGTGCGTATGCAAAGAATTATTGACCATGCTGATTAAACGTGATTATAGTATTAGTCGCTGCGCTGCTTCGCTACGTATTTATTAAAGATGTATTATAAAACAATGATTGCGTCAGTCAAAAGAGATTTCGAAATGAAATACGATACTTATAATGGAGAGAAAAAATAAACTTCCTACCGAAAAAGTATTTAACTGACAACTTTACTGGTAACTTCAACATAGCATTGCAAATTTACTAATTCTTGTGCAGGTTGCATAAATAAAACTCATACTAGACTTGTTTCACACATACTTAATAAGTTAATAGTAGCACACGATATTACATTTAAGCGTAATTATGACCTTTAGTACTACTACTACTAAATTTAATGCCAGCATGAAATTAGGTTGCTTCCTTTGTTTACAATTACAACCTTGTGTCCAAAAACTTATTACAAACAAAGCCATCCCTTACAATCAGTACAAGTCACAAGTACCTACTGTTACTTAATGGAATCGCAAAAAACACGTTTACTATGATTTTAGTATAAATATTTAAATTAGTATTTGGCTGAGGAATTAGATACAACTTGTAGCAAGAATGCTAGCGAATTAGTACTAGCACACAATATACATGTATTCCGGTGGTCTACAACCACCGAGTGAGGTTAATTAAAGTCATTAGAAAAAAACTAGCACCCAACATTCTACATTTATGTAGGTACATCTCTGTTGCGTGCAGTCTTGCGTTCTAAAGTGGTTGTAGGAAGATTGCAAGTTCCGTTCAGCATAATAGTGCATGCTGGTACAGGTGCCAACCTCAAGTTGACCGAATACAGACAATAAAACAGAAAGATAGGTTTTGCAGGACCTTAGAAGGATGTTCAAATCACCCAAGGAAGATTATTCGCATACCAAGAAGGCTCCGTTAACATCTGGAGAAAGTAAATCCAGCCCGTTAGCCCTGAAAAGAATGCTCCAATAACCATACTCCTCTTAGGTTGCTCAAGTTGAAGAACGAAGCCAAAGTCTGGAAATCCCATGTGGTTACAAAAAGCATGTACTATAATGGGTGCGATTACGTGACCTGTAAAAAACATACGAAATTCCATTTTCGAATATTATGGTCTTGGAATTCATTAAGATTATCAAGTTATTAAGTTATTTTTTTATGCAATATTAGTAAAACAAAGGAACTAACCTGTGCGAAGGAATAAATATGCAGAGTAAGCACCAAATAATGAGGTGTACAAAAACTGAAAACCTGAAAAAATAAAAGTATCACTTATGAGTTGTGATACGCTTAAATAAATTACAGCTCATAGTATTAAATTACTGTCTTACAGTAACGGATTAATAATTGAGTATTTTCTGCTTACAAGATGCAAAGAGAGCATTTTTCCATGGAACACCCAAACGAATTTGTTCCTTCATATGATGAAGGTGTGCCGCACCGAAGAACAAAGGACATATAAAGACGACCTTCATTGGATCCGTACAATGAATTATCAACGATATTATGCATGCTCTAAAGACAATTTCCTCTGTGGTTGGAGCAATAATGTAATTTCGTATGTTGATCAACTGTTTCATATGGGACAGCCAGTATCTGGGTTCTGAAAAATACAATATAGCGGTGTGATCAATTATTTTGTATCTATAGATAAGTATTCCACAAATTACCAATAATGAATACTACCTATTTTGATTTTTGAGACAAGAAACCCGAATTAAACAGGATAGAACAATTCTAAAGAACATACTACAAGACGAATGAAAATATTTAAGTAAACAGCATTTACCCACGTATATCCACCATATTCCAGTGCAATACTGGACTATGATAGGACCGAGAAATAATATCCAAGTGAGAAATAAAGGGAAAACACAAGCAGCAAGTAAGCCATCGGTTCGGAAACCCAGAATTTGCCAAAGTGAATGGTTCTATTACAAAAATACAATAACAAAATCCATGGCATTGCATTGACTGGACGAATGAATTTAACATAATTTGAATCCAGCTTACAAAAACAGAAGTTTTGTAAAAGCAAGGCATGGATAATTTAAAAATAATTAGTAGTAAATAAAAGCCAACCTTCAGCAGACTATGGTCAATAAATTGTGAGACGATGAATGGTGATATTACTGTAGCAGAAATAACGCTGATAAACCGTTTCTTCATCACCGAAGGATGAGTACTGCAATCAAAAAATTCAAACTGCTTGTATATTATGAACACCGCAAATTCAGAATTAATACGTGAACATTTATTAAAAAAATAGTTTTCGAACTACAACTAATGATAGCTCAACAATGCCATAATAATATTTGCTTACCTTGCTTCATTTCTATTATTTTTCCAAATGTACAAACTTCCTACATACCCACCGGCTATAACTGTACAAATAATGTAGTTGAAAACACAGCTGATTGACCCACTCATGACTTTTTATTGGTCTGACTTTGGCGTCCCGCGTGTTATGACAAATGGTTGGATTATTAAAATTACTTATAAAAAGAAAACAATGCTTAGGTAAATGAGTACTGCACGTCAAAGTAACACGTACACGCAAAAACACAAATATCCCTCTTCTTTTTCTTGATTACTGGTTAGCACATGTTTAAGTAGTGCCGGTTACTGCTTAAAAAATTCAACAGCTAGCAGCTGTTGACTCTTCATAATTTCAGGCGACTAATACACAGCAGAGAGGGATAGGAACAGGTGTGTCATTTATTTGCATTCCAGCTTCAAAGCTTTCCAGCACTCTGTACTGTGTCTGGCAGTCTGTATGAGAGCGATTTAGAGCTTCTTGTTGAGGAACCCAAACCCAACTATGTCAACTACTATCAATGGCACCTCTGTATACCTATTAACCAGATTATTTACGTAGGTAGTATATTATTTCTGATTTTTTAGAGCTTTCAAAACAGTGCAATTATATTTGTTTTATTTTTATAAATGTATAATAAATGAACTGACACGAGTTCATTCCATACCAGGGCAATGTCCCACGTACTCTGGCTGTTGGCTATTTAAAGTTGGTCACATATTACTGGTGACAGACTGGTTAATGCAGCTCTTTCCAATTCCAATCATTGTTGAGATGCTGCCAATATGTATCCTTATTCTTGAATCTTTTAAGACTTGACAGTCAGCTATCCGTACAGACCAGCGTAAGTACGACGAGGTGCTTGTCAATTTAAGACGGACAAAATGAAAAATGACAGGACAGTGGACACAACTCCTTGTGGATTTCTAATCTTGCTTTGGTAATATGACGAAAACAATCATGCCGTCATCAAGAGATGACTGGGAACGCCTATATTTGAAGGATACCCAGGTCCTGATCCAGCAGTCAGCAGTCAGCAGCGAATGGAACTGAATCACCTAATTATATAAAAAATAAGGTAGCAATGAAGTAAATTACATCATAAATTAGTATAAATAGCACTATACTCTACTCGTCGAAAATTCCAGTATTATATGTAGTATTTTAGTAAGTAAAATAAACTGCCTGTTATACCTTTATTTATTAAAGGTTACAAGTTACTTTGAAATCCCTTCTGAATGCGTCTGTTTTGTTGTTTGTTGATTGACTTTTGTTTATGTCGTCACTGCCACTGCCACTACCAAAACTGGGATGAATTATTCTCGCATCTCGGTCGGAAGATGAAGAATCCCAAAGATCTTGAGAAGATCGAATCCCGTAGCCGTCATTAGCCGAATAAGCCGAATCCTTATCCTACACGTCGCATTTAAAAACACCGCCGAAACACAAGGAGGAAACAAGGTAGCCGAATCCCAAATTATTCGGGTTCAATGTACAATTCGGATTTTCGGATCGGATTTTTCTTTCACCATACCGTACTCTCCAAGTTAGTTGAATCCTCAGTCCGGAACCCACATGTTGGTCTAACTACATAGTTATATAAGTTGGTCGAACAAAAGTCTGCATTCTCTGCAATCTAGCCGAACCCGAACACCGTTCGGATAAAACACACGCTGGCCGAATCCCTAATAAAACAAGCAAACTAGCCAAATGCATAAACGTTCCCCGAATGCATTTGCAATTTTAGCCAAGTTACCCGAAAGATATATTTTTACTTTATTTTTCTATAATAACTCGAATTCGACTAACTGAAATTCTAATTTAGTTTTTGAAAATTTTATGCAGTTTTACTTTGTCAAAGGCCTTAAAACATGCATAGCAAATAAGTATCTAAATTAAAACTAACTATTACCTACTTAAGTAAAATTCTGATAATCACTATTTCACAATTTCACCTTATACCCTAATAGTCACCCACCAGTTTCTACCAGCTTCTTTTCGTGGCCCAAAAATGAGAAAGGTTAAATCGAAATGAACTAACATTTTCTGTTATTCTTAGGAATTGAAATAGATCATTGTGTATTCATATTTTATATAGTACCTACACATGTTTGCACTTACTAGTGCTGGGAATATTAGGTATGTATGTTTCACTGATGCGTCGATGGTTGCATATAGCAAATACAAAATGTGGTTTGAACGTAATCTTTAAATTGGAAGTAGGGAACCCCGGCTTTACTCCGTCAGTGCCTACACTCTACCAATTGACCTCATCTGGACCTCACTATAACTGCATCAAAAGTGCCGAAAAGTGAAGCCATTTTTAATAGTTAAAATCGCATCATAATGAGTTTTCCCCCCTAGAATATGATGCGTTTTTAATGAGCAAAATGTTAAACTATGTTAATTCTTTGGTTATGAATTGTTCTCATGATTTTCTTATCGATGATTTACCATTCACTATTATAAATAAATAGATATATGAACTACCTATTTAATAACCATTTTCGAAACAATTTCAAACACCTTACTCATATCTGATATTTTTTGCCATCGCAAATATAGCAATAAGTCGTCATTTGGTAGAGTGTACTTGTGCATCTCACCACGGCGACCTCAAAAACAAAGTTTCGCTCATTCTGACATGTTTAGTTTAAACATAGCACGGTTGACAGTGCAAAACAGTAGCCGCAGTAGTAGTAGGTACATTCAATATTCAATACAGAACTGCCCCAGTCCAGTAAAACTTGACTAGATGACTATGTATTATGATTTGACTAGACACTTATTTGGACTATATTTTGGGCCGTTTGACTTGACTAGACTAGACTAGTTGGCTCTTTCAAAACTTAATGTTACTTGACTAGACTAGGCGTAAGTCTCCAAAAAAAAGTGTGACTAGACTAGACTTGACTAGCAAAAATCTTGAGCAGCTTATCGTTCATATAGGTAGGTACGTATATATTTTGATTACGGGATCAAGAACATCCTCATGACAGTGCAGTGCAGTGTGGTGTGTTCGGTGTCAGCGGTGAAGCCTTGCCTTTTACCGAAAGCATGGATTGGTTCGGATCGAATCGACTCAAGAAAAGCTACGAGAAAGGAAGAGATTCAATACATACATAGTAAAAGAACAAGAAGACTTCTCTCGTGGTGTGGGAAGTGGGACCGGAGTTGGTTGTGGGGGTGTAGGAAATACTTCTTGTACAGAAGAAGTTGGGCCGGTGCATAAATCTTGGTTGGCTTGCCATTACTCAAGTGCCTCTGGATTTACTTCCACCGTGAATGCCACCATGTGCCACTTTAATGTAAGTCTGGGATTATGTGTCTAATTCCATTAAATGTACAGCCTTTTCGAATTCAGAAACCGAAAGACAAGCGGACAGACCGACAGAGAGGCGCACTCAACCTTCCCTTAATCTTATTGCACTATGCTATTAAATTACTCTCTTATGCTATGTTCATTATGTTACATTGGGTGCTTTAACTATTAATTTTTCCATTCTTATAGCCCAGCCTACCAGCTTCAAATATATCAATAAATAAATAAATCGTCGGTGAAGAGGCATTGTGCATTGTGAAGTAAGTTCAGCTTCCACGTGGGATCAATTTAATAAAAATAATGTGTTCATTGTTACCAGTACGAGTGATTTAACCGAAATTCATACACTCAGCGTCAGATCTGTTATTTAGAGACAGGGCTTATTCCAGAATGCTTCTTAACCCACGATTTATATACATTTAAGTAGTAATTCGAAATATTACATACTTGCAGTTATAACCTTCACATTTCTTACTCTTCAGCTTCAACTTAATGTCCCGTAAAACTTGGTCATTAGACGTAGTGGGACTGTTGGTGGATTGTTCTGCCTTTATGTTTCCATTGCCCGTGTCTTAAAATTATAATCTTTCACTTTCAGATTGGTGACCTCTTCCACTACTGCCTGTCTTCATCTCGTCTGTCTGTCTCCGTGCAGTCCGTCTACATGAGGGAAGGGAATACTTGATTGTAAATTGTGATTAGCCAGGTTTGTATTAACAGTGTACTAAAGGTCTCATCTCATCTCGTCCAATCCTTCTTGACTCTTCAGTCCATCATAGTATCTGTGTTCCTGTATGTATGGAGTACGTAATTACAAGGAGGCTTATTAATAAATGAAGCCTTCCTCCTGATCTTATAGTTTTGCTTCAAAATCATTTACCTCTGTGTATGTAGCAGTAGTGGCCGTAGTAGCAGTGTGCACTATGCATGAGAGAAATCCGATTCAATCATAATAATTAATTTTTCCTCCCTCCACCGTAGGGCTTCTCATCCCCACATCGTCAATGTCTGCATCTCTTTCATCTCGTCTCCCTTCAGTCTAATTTAATCTCGTCTCATCTCTAGCTTTTCTCACATATTATCTTCTTCATCGCCCGTAATACTGATAATGTCAAGGCGACCTGGGTAGCAAAACCATGCAAAGGCATATACATATATATACACAAGGGAAGATATGGTCCAGACATAAATAAATAAGTACAGTCGTTATCTAAGACATGGGGCCTTCCAACTATGACGTTATAGATTGAAAACTTTTTGAAATCAGGTGTAAATATGGTACTTTTTTATAATAGGTACCTAGGTAACTACGTAAATATTTTATGGTGTTTTGTTCTTATCATTTGTGTCGTATTATTGTTTTGTCTTTTTTGAAATGTGTAGTTATTGTGTTTACTTGAGCCTTTCTGAAACATGTGATTGCTGGGATTTGCTTTTTTGATAAAAATGTATTTATTCAGTTTTGAGTATTTTGAAATGTGTGGTTCACGTGTGTTACCTTTTTTTTTTGAAATGTGTAGTTCACGTGTTTTGCCTTAATTTTAGATGTGGAAATATGGTGTTTTTTTTTTACTTTTCTAAATGCGTAGACATGGTGTTTTGCATTTTTTTAAATGTGTAAACACGGTGTTTTGTACTTTTTCTATGTAAATGCGTAAATATAATGTTTTGTACTTTTTCTAAAATTGTAAATATGGTGGTGTTTTGCCTTTTTTTATATGTACAAATATGGTGTTTTGTACTTTTATTAAATGTGTAAATATGGTGTTTTGCCTTTTTTTAAATGTGTAAATATGGCGTTTTGTACCTTTTCTAAATGTCTTGGTGTTTTGCCCTTTTTCTAAATGCGTAAATATGTGTTTTGTACTTTTTCTAAATGTGTAAATATGGTGCTTTGCACATTTTGTAAACTTTTTTCCAGCTCTTATTGCATGACGTCATATTTGGAGGGTTTCCTTCCGTATCTGTTTTTGTTTCCTTCACCTCTAACTTGTGTAATATAAGATCTTATGCAATCACGTGTAACGTCTTCTACTAGTCTCATTATTCCTAATACAAGGATGTTGTGCATAAAAAAGATAGCGTAGGTAGGTCCCTAGTAGGTAGGTTATGTTTTTTTATGTATTTTAGTACCAGAAGAAGGTAGTTACACAACGAGTTGGTTTTTAGGTGATTTGATAATGGAATTGGGCAAAAGGAAGAATTATGTGGAGCCACGGCACTGACGACAATGAAGGATGGTCCGTTGACCGTTTATGGACTCCCGTGTCCATGAATTTCCCTCACCCTTTTCCTTTATTCATTAGTAGAAATCATCATCATCATCATCATTGCCGAGAGAGCTCTGACCCAGGGAAGTGTTTTTGTCTGGGCACCGACTCTATATATATGTATACCGACACCGTCATAATTACCTCTGTATATACCATCCATAAGGCTATGCCCCTTGCCATTTACTACACACATACAAATTGATATGATCCCAAAATATTATGAAAGCGAAAAACGATCTGTCTAGATTACCATCACGCAATGGCATTCACAACATTTGAGAGATTCAGGAGTTTTCCAGCATTTCAGAAATTATTCAGTTCCTAATGATAATCATGATAATAATGGAATAATATATGCAAAATTTACACCAGTCGAGTCCCAGCTTTCAGGACGCGTCTCATTCATTTCGATGTAATTATTATTATGCAATGTTGTGCTTTTTTTAGTTGCATTTAGGTAGGCACCTAACACTATTTGGTATTAGGGGCCTCCAAAATGTGACGTCATAGAAATGCTAATTTTGAAAATGCTTTATTTCTTTGCTATTTTTTAGTATAACTAAAACGTATACTGCGTGCAGTGGGCTATTCTTGATGGAGAAGACTGTAGTGTTAACTTCTGTGTATGTTCTTTTAATAAAGCTTTCCTTCTTTGATGTTTAGTACCCTTCAGAAATGCCAATATCACGTTTTGTGCTTGTGACAAAGCGTAATATCATATTTTACAACTTTTCAAAATAGTATTATGAAGTTTTGATTTGTTTGAATTTGAAATAGTGCGGTAACTTGGTTTACACTTTTTCATAATATTGTTATCGCATTTTGCCTTTCATCAAAGGGTCTTACTATCAATTTTACTACGTTTTAAAATGCTACTATCACGTTTTGTCTTGTTTAAAGATTGTAAACTTATTTTTGACCTATTTGGAAATGATTTCTTTGGCCCCAAAGTAAATAACGGTTTATCCAACAAAATGAATGTACTAAATAACGGTTTATTTTCAAGGCCTCTTATTAAAATACTTGTACGTACATACGCTATGCAATATTCCATGCATACATATGTACCTACATATCCTATACCAGTATAAGGTCAAGGCTTGACGGTACCGCGACAGCATTTTTTAGAATACCTAATTTAGACGCCATCAGTGTACCTGCTGCAGAATAACTTTTTTGCGCTGCTACTAGCAACTTTAACATCAAATACTGTGGATCGTATCCGAATTAGGAATTAATCGGGCCACCTTGTGTTTGTAGTAAATACCGTATGATCATTATGTGAGTTTATTATCTGGTTCTGGTTCTGGACCTGGTTTTGGTTCTAGTTGATTGTCTGGTTCAACGTGAGTTATATAAGCTAGGCGTATCTACATAGAGACACATTGAAATGTAGACGCATGTTCATAAATGCCGTTGCATTGTGAAATATAACTAGATTCGTATGTATGTATATGGAAGTTCAGGTGTAGGGACAGGCAGCTGGTAGTTCCGTGCTAATCACCACCGCCGCCAAAACAGCAACAACAACAACAGCAGCAGCAGTAGCAGCAACCCGACTAAAATAAGAGAACAAGTTTTAATTCCAGCTTGATGATAAAAGACTCGGAGATATATAAATAAAGAAATGGTAGACTTGAATTATTTGACGGGTAAACTAGTCAACGGAATATGAAATGAAAGGAAAGACGAGAAAACGAAAGGGACAGCGAGAGAGGAAAATCAAGAATTGTGCATAAAATATATATGTATACATGTGTATCGTGGGTGAAGAAGCATTGTGGCTTAAGCCAAGTCTTCGCTTAAATTTAATTGTGACTCAAGTCCAGCGTCCCATTTAATGTCATTTTAACGTACGCCTCTACAATTTTTACCGTGTCCCGGATGAAAATCAGTATTTATATTGATTCCTTTTGACACATTAATAAAGTACACTACTACTACAATTAACTTTTTACTTGATAGCCCTGAAGATGAGAACAGATCGTCGTCGAAAACTTGGCAACTTAGTAAATCTACATTGTTCAGATTAATTTGAATTTCAGATTGATTCATTTTTATTACGTCCAATAATCTAATAAAAATGAATACATTAACTTTCTACCTATTCCTACCTCGACATTATGTATTTCAAAAAGTGTAAGCTAACTTTGTGACTACTCCTTCCAAAGTGAAAATATATGTAAGTTTTGTACTTTTTTGAAAAGTGTAAATACTGGTTTTGCACGTTTTTGAAAAGTGTAAATACCAGTTTTGCACATTTTTGAAGTGTAAATGCCAGTTTTGAACGGTTTGGAAGTGCAAATACCAGTTTTGCACATTTTTGAAGTGTAAATGCCAGTTTTGCACGGTTTGGAAGTGCAAATACCAGTTTTGTAAGTTTTTGAAAAGTACAAATACCAGTTTTGCCCTTTTTTGAAAAGTGCAAATACCAGTTTTGTCCTTTTTTGAAAAGTGCAAATACCAGTTTTGCCTTTTCTTGAAAAGTGCAAATACCAGTTGTGCACGTTTTTTAAAAGCGCAATTTCCAGTTTTAATATTTTGAAAAAGTGTAATTATCAGTTTTACTGTTTTTGAAAGTGTTCAAATCAGTTTTATTACTTTTGAAACTGTGTAAGCAGCAGTTTTTTACCTTTTAAAAGTGTAAGTACCAGTTTTAATATCTTTTCAAAATGTAAATACCAGTTTTAATACTTTTGAAAAGTGTGAGAATACGAGTTACTGTTTTTGAACGGTGTACATAAGTTTTAATATTTTACAAAAAGTGATATTTACAGTGTTTTTGCATACAGTAACTACTGAAGGAAGGTAGAACTTACTACTGTGAACACATGATTAAAAAAGTTGGCTGTTGGGACTTATGTCAAACTGACATACATAAACGGAACCCTGGACTTACGTCAGAATGCTTTCAAGATGGACCTGCACAAACTTACCCCACAATGCATCTTCACCCCCATCATGTAATCTATTAAGAATTCAAGGAGACTCTCTACACGAGAAAACCTTGATCTACGTTTTGCATGCTTCTTCTCAATTACACTTTTGTGAAAGAGAAACACGCAATATTAAGTAACTTCACTATCAGGCGGACGTATCAGGATCAACAGAGCCATGTAGTATAGAAACGTGGAAAGAATTCAACTCCTCAAACACTACTCCAGCTTGTTCAACAAGAATTGGACAAAACAAAATATCAAACCAATTTATTATTGTAAATTAGCCCATGAAATAAACAGCAAAAATAAAAGTAGAATGGGCATATCACCTTCTATGTATGCAGAAGATGTAACATTATGTACTGTACCTTATTTAATCGTGATTCTAGTAAAATGTGCTTCCCTCGCATCGACATAAACGTTGTGGGCTTCACTTTCTTGCGCTCATTATTGAGGCATACTTATATGGCCGTTTCCCCTCTTTACTACGGACAGAGCCTTATAGGCATTGACACTTTATGACATTAATGACTCTCATTCAAGTTGGCACTCTCACACACGGCAGACTACACCAGGCAACGTGCTCGTAAAAAAATGCATAAGTGATAGACTTTGAAAACGTGTATTATAATTAACAGGTAGGTATACACGTGTTTCGTTTGATTTGGCTCCACTGTCTACTCTTAAAATGGAAATCTCTGCACAGCACAAACAGGATAAAGAGCCTTCCAACTATGACTGTATAGAAGTGGTGTCTTTTGAAAATATTCACATATCATGGTTTATACCTTTTCAAAGAGTCAATAATATTACGTTTTGCGCCTTTCCTGAAGAAGTGTAAAACACTATCGTGTTTTGCATCTCTTCATAATGCTACAATCACGTTTTTTCCTTCAAAAAAGTGTAATATCACGCTTTAAACCTTTCAGGAACGTTGTTATTAGGTTTTGCCTATTTTGAAAAGGTATAATATCACCTTGAACACTGTTTAGAAACGTTGATACTTGTTTTATCTTTTTTGAAAAGGTGTAATATCACGTTTTACACCTTTTGGGAGCGTTAGTATTACGTTTTGTCTTTTTTGAAAAAGTGTAATATCATGTTTTACACCTTTTAGGAATGTTGATATTCCGTTTTGCGTCTTTTGAATAAGTGTAATATCATGTTTTACATCGTTTAGGAATGTTGATATTACGTTTTGCCTTTTTTGAAAAAGTGTAATATCCTGTTTTACACCTTTTAGAAACATTGGTATTAAGTTTTACCTTGTTCGAGAACGTAAAAAATCACGTTTCGCATCTTTTCAAATCAGTCATTACATATCATATTTTTACATTTTCGAAAAAGTGCAATATGATGTTTTACAACTTTGTGAGAATGCTATTATAACGTTTTTTCCTATTTCAAGCACATAAATGTTGTAGGTAAATCCCAATTTTTCCCCTTTGAATATTGTAAGACGTCAGATTTGCAAGGCTCCCATCTGTCCCACTGACTTACAGTGTGTGTACCTAACGGGACTTAATATTGGGTGTACATATCTATTCATTATATGCAAGTGCAGTGCATACTTACTTAAGTAGTTGGGTGCGCATTACAAGTAAAACTAGTTTGTTGAGTGCCACCAAATGAGACAGCAAAAAAAGAAGAAGAAACAACTAGCAAACAAACAATAAGGAACATACAAAAAAAAAAGAAGATGCACCTTTTTTCCAATAAAGTTGTAAATTGTTGAATTATTTATTACTTATAATTTTATTATGTACTTAAAAGTGTTTTTTTAAATCTCTCGTCTCATATGGCAGTGGCACCATAAATGCTGCATTTCTTCTAACTGCGAACTCGCATTCAATAAATTAAAGATATTTTTAAAGCGGACCCACGACGATTATTAGTGCCTTCATCAGTCATTCAATGAAAAACAAATGATCGATTTTAACAAAAAAATCAAATTATTTGTATGTCTAGCCGACAGTGCAGTGTAACGGGGCAAAGACTTGTGATAATTGGCATTTATTTAAACAGCTTTACAGGATTTAATTTGATAAGATAATGAAAACGGGACTTTTTCTCAGTATTTGCTTCAGATAATCTTACATTTTAATAAAACTACATACAAGCACACTCCGAAACGCAATTATAGCACGTAGGTACCAAACTAGTACAGATTAAGCAAATTGGTGTTAGCATACTGGAATGGCTGCAGACTAAAGTACCCATTCAATTAACAAGCAATGGAATAGTTAATGTTTTTGAACAAAGCCATTGCAAACATTACAGGTGCAAGCTTTTCAAGGAAACTAGAATGTTAGAATTTATTTGATTACCTACACGTAAAACTTTTAATTCTTTCTACTTCCTCATTCCAGGTAATGAAGTAAATGCTGATGGGTAGATAATATAATCATGCATTGTAGATTAATTTATATCTGAACAAGATGGACCAGAATATTATATTTCACATATTTAAGTGCCCATTTTGGCTCCGTACATTACTGTACATTTTGAGCTGTGTAACATCAGTAACGGAACGGCGATCCTTTGTCCGTTTTTATCCTGCCTGATGACGAATGGTTCAAGAGTTCAGGAAATACTGTCCACATTTAGTGAACAAAGATGGGTAAAGGTTTCTTCTTTCGATTAAATTAAAATGCTTTTAGTTTTATTGTGGCATTATTTTTTCAAGAAATCCATTAGAGATTCTCCAGGACAAATTAATCATTCAGACTCAAAATTCAAATCATTATTCCTTATTTCACGCAGGGAGTAAGTAAATGATTTGATGACCATGTTATTCAAATCATCCATTACTTGCACTTAAGTTGACGTACACCACTTTATTAGGCATTATGTATGGCACTCGTAAAACGGACGAAAAAGAAGATGCTGTTGGCTAAAGTGCGTAGGCATGTCAAGTTTACTTCTTTTGTGTTCCTTCAAATGTTTACAAATATTTTCATACTAAAACAATTAATTCCACCAAAAGTCAACTCAAAAAGATAAAGGAAAATACGTATTCGTATTCTTTGAAACTAGGAAAACCAAATTCTGGAATCTTGCTGCTCTTGAGGTGAACTTTTTCTTACAAAATTTTGTGATCCAGACACAAGTATGTATGTAAAATTTGTAAAACATAATTTATTAAAGCCATGCTTTTCAGTTTAGACATACATTTTTTTTTGCACTATAAAATTATTCTGTCGACCTTGACATTAACATTCACCCATTTTTCGCTGAGTTCGCCATCACTATAAAATGATGTCATTCTCACTTTATGGAATTTTCTGATCCCATTCTCACAAGTATACATAGATACAATATGTATGTAAGTAAAATCGAATCTGTAACTGTAATCAAGTACCTACACTAAACCTATACTACAATGTACAACACAGGGTAATACTCACCTACCTATCGTCGGTGCTACGAATGATTTATTAAAATAACTACTTTGCGATAACTTCTTTTTAATGCAAATGCTACGAGAAATGTGTAGGTCGCTCTTAATTAACCGTTGCGTGATGTTCTCTCATTGAATTTTGAGGATTGTTAGCGTTAAAGCTAATCTTTTATAATTATTACATCAATGACTGTGTAATTATAAAAAAGTAGTATACATTACTATTATTATGAAACATATTACCGCTGAAGGTGCAAAAGCATCATAAAAAATAAAACATAATAATATTTTGATTAATAGTAAACTGGTATTTACATTTTTCAAAACGACTAAAAGGAATAATTACACATTTTTTAAAAAAAAGTATGCATCAAAGTCGTAGGAAAGCTTTATTCCATGTTCCCCTTTGTACCTGCAACGACGATGTGCGATCCTTCAAAATTGCTTCTAACAAGCAAGTAATTAATATTGATTTACATTTTCTTTAAAGTAGATCTACCTGACCTGGTAAATGACACACAAGTTTTGAAAATTAAAATGGAATTTGAATCGGAGGATGCGTATGCCTCAAGTCAAGAGTCAAGTGTAATATAGTAATATAGTAAAATCGTCAAGACAGAAGACAAAAGACTCGTGTCTCAAGGATGTTTGGACGGTCGCACGTTGTTAGTTCGACTTGTGAGCAGGTGTTATGGGATTAATGGGATGAATGAAAGGACAAAGCCATGTGTTGGCTTACTTCATGATCTGTAACTCACCATTAATCTGTACAGTACAGCTCGCCCAACAACGTGTCTCGGAGACTGTCTCCACGAAATCTTCTTTCTTGCCCTTCACTCCAAAACGACAGCTTACAGTTTACAGAAGATTACACGCAATTAAATTAAATGACCTGTTATGGTAATTTAGAGTTTTTTTTATTCCTATAATAAATTGAAATTCATTCACATTTAATAAATGCCTCGGTTTATAACGACTGACTGACTGATAAAGTACGTACCAAAAGTATGCGTTGGTATCTACCTCCCTGCCCTAATCCGTAATCCGTACCCTGCGTCAAGTTTGAAGTTTTTGACTGTGTACTGCAAAATCTCAAAATCCCAGCTCATCCATAGAACTACAATTTAAAAGTGCATTATTGTATGTACGCGGGAACACTTTTAAACTCCATTTTGATGCTGCCTAAGACCAAGGATCGAAACGTTGCACATGCACATTATAATTACTCAATTATAATTCTGAATTAACTTTATTTATCATTCAAATGCGTTCCCCAAAAAATGTTGAGTCCTACCCTTAACTTGACCTTGCAGTTACGTATACGACATTCATATAATGGCAAGGATCACACTAAATACTAGTTGAGCATTATTTTAGTATGCCCACCAAACTTCCTCAAAGAATATTAAGGGTTAGCTTTTATTTTTAAATTGCATGATTGCTCTGATCTTCATATATTTTAGGTTTGAACTGCTTTAGATACTTTAGAAATTAGAATTCATGAGCACTACCCTGCCCAATACAATAAGAGTGAAGTCGGCAGTGATTGATGTAAAATCATAAAGTTGGGAAATAAAAAAGAACTCAACTAAAAATAATGAAAAATACAACAAAAATACACACGACGTGTTTCACTATTCCCATTCATGTAAAAGCAAATAAATCATACGAAATGGTAATTTCTCACATTAAACATTAAACAGACTCGAAATAAAAATTAATGTAGAAGATCTGGTTTTCATTTCGTCCATCTCATGTGTAATATTTGCATAGCTTACAATTAATTTGTTGATTCTAATGCTGATCTGCGTTGCCATACCTTATTTTTGACCTTTTTTTGTCATTGTAATTTCCATTGGAATGGAAATATTGAAAAGTACCATTGCACCATTGCACCATCCTAGGTTACATTGCAATAATTAAATGCCCAAAAGATACATCCATATTACAATAACTTAACAAAATAAAATTACAATAAGATTAGATATAAATGTTAAAATGTTGACGGGTTTAATAAAATTGCAAGAAATTCATGCCCTGCCATATTCACAAAAGGATGGCGTCAATCTTCTTTTAACTTCTGTGCACCTTTACAACTTGGTAATCATTTCATACTCGACTAGACTAGACAGAAATATAGAAACTGACATTCCTTTTGGCATCATAGGATTATGCAATGAATCATCAGAATAATCTGAGAAAGATGAGTTAGTCAGAGCAATTTGTACGGTTAGAATTTTTATGAGATAGGCCAATTAAGTACATAGTAGAATAGCTATCTGTAGTTTCAACGATAGTAGTTATTGTTATACGATAATACTGTACACACTCAATTATAAGGGGGCACCTACCGTCTTTGATGGGATGATTATGACGCTCTAATAGAGTGTGTGATATTAGTGATATGCTAAATAATTTAATCGTTGTAAAGTGATCCATCCATCAGTAGCTAATACATCAGACGTACGTACATGTATGATTACGCTTGATTGAAATCGAGTAGGTACTGAAAAGCCTCACCAATTCAAAGTGTGGATAGATTTCCATGAAAAAAAATCATTTAAATATTTAAAGTATTCATTGCAGTAGTAGTAGTGGCAGTACTGGTCGAGTTAGTAAAAAGCAATACAAAGAAATTGGGGAAAAAATATGATAATGATGATGATCTGGTCAGAGATAAGAGATAGAGTTACACTAGATCTGCTTCTTATATCTGTAACATATCTTCATATGCAAATAAGCTAAGGATGAGTGTATGTAATCCATCAGTATGCATGTAGGTGAGGGTTCCAATCCAATTGCCTTATAAAACTGTATCCTTTACTACCTTTTATTGGTATACTACGTATTGGCACTTCCACTGTAATCATTCCACGTGGGTACATGCACACTGATGAATCTTATTGTTTCTTGCCGACTAAAGAAGATGTTCCAGCCTGCCTACACCTGCCTCATCTAAACCAACAACTACCTCAAGGATGGTCAACTCTATATAAGAGCATTCAATTGGGTCTGGTCATAATTCAATAGTAGTGAAGAGCGATAGAACAAGAGATTCTTCTCTTGATTATCGTTCTGGTCATCCAGAAGAGAGCAGAGGGAAGGCGGTACTTCGGCCGTAAGTTCATAAAATCTTAAGAGTTTTCAATAATTTTCTACATTGTAATCCTACATGCAGTATACCTAATAATATAATGATACATAACATCATTTTCCTATTCACTAACCGCTCACAAAATTAGTTTTTATTTTATGCATGTTATTATAACAGTTCAGTTCTAGAATACCTGTGTATTGTGATTTTTAATATTTTAATCTTTTTTTTTAAAAAAAGGTAAAGTTAAATTGTAAAGTCCACCAGTATTAAAGAATGTTTGACAATTTTAACTTTGTTTCTAAGGTTCCAAGATTTATGAAGTAAATCCAATGAGCTGAAGTCCAATCTAATTTTCGTCTAGTGGAAGTTGACAGTTTAAAAGTTTGACCAGATTGTGCCATTACAAGTGATTTTTTGCAGCAGTTTAAAACATTATTACTGACGATAGTTTGCTGTTCGAGGCATTAAAATGGTGAGCGGTGCAGCCGTTCTTCTGGTTGCAGTACTGCTCATTGCCAGTGCAAAATCGCAGGATCAACGTCGTGAATCCCTTCGGCCACCCGATTTCAATCGTGATGAAAGTCGTCGTCTTGAGCAGCCCCAGCCTTTGAATTTGGATCAAAGGAACTCTATCAGAAATGGAGGTTCAGGGGAAAAAATTAGGACTCGTGGGTACGCTATCGACGGAAATTTCGGGCTCAAGATTAAGAGTAAGGGTTCGAAGAAATCAATCTTTAACGGGCTTTCCTCGGCGGAACAGTTTGTGTACCACGACCCTCAGCCCAAAGTCCATGCAGAGGTTGGTCAAGATCCAAACTTTTCCTATCAACATGCACCCAATGTGGACGCATTTTTAGAGGGTGTCCTCACACATGAATCCCATGACACGGTGTTTGAGACCCAAGGCGACTCTGACGGAGGATACGGAAATGGAATACAGTACCGGCCCAATCAACCTGACCAGCAATATTTACCTCCCGAAAAACCGAGGCAGCCACCTACTACTCCTCCAAGGGCGTACATACCTCCTCCAACAACCCAAGCGGCCCCTTACTTTTATTCCCAACCAGAAACTACGACTACAACGAGAAGACCTCCGACAACTACACCTCCCAAAATATACTTACCGCCTTCGACAACTACTACAACAACAACAACAACCAGAAGGCCGCCCACTACAACACCTCCCAAAATATATTTGCCACCTACAACAACTACTACAACAACAACAACAACCAGAAGGCCGCCCACAACAACACCTCCCAAAATATACTTGCCCCCACCAACAACGACCCAAAGGCCCGTAAAAATTTATGTACCACCAGAAACAATACGGACAACCCAAAGACCCCGTGAAATTTATTTGCCACCAGAAACAATACGAACAACCCAAAGACCCCGTGAAATTTATATACCACCACAAACAACAACAACAACGCAAAGACCCCGTGAAATTTATTTACCACCAGAAACAATACGAACAACCCAAAGACCCCGTGAAATTTATATACCACCACAAACAATACGAACAACACAGAGACCCCGTGAAATTTATATACCACCACAAACAACAACAACAACACAAAGACCCGTCAGAATTTATTTACCACCAGAAACTATACCAACCACTAGACCAACTTTGAGAACAACACCACCACCAATATATTTGCCACCTACGACTACCCCTACAACAACCAGGAGACCCCCAACAACAACACCTCCCAAAATATACTTGCCTCCTCCCACTACAACACAAAAACCTATCAGAATTTACCTTCCGCCGGAAACTACCACAACACAAAGACCCCCTCAAATTTATTTACCGCCAGAAACTACAACAACCCAAAGACCCGTAAGAATTTATTTACCACCCGAAACTACAACAACAACAACACAAAGACCTCGTGAAATATATTTCCCACCGGAAACAACAACAACCCAAAGAATAGCGGAAGTATACTTACCTCCGCAAACTACAACTACTCAAAGACCTGTTAGAATATATTTGCCACCAGAAACTACAACAACAACACAAAGACCACCCGCAATTTATATACCACCAGAAACAATACGAACAACCCAAAGACCCCGAGAAATTTATTTGCCACCCGAAACTACAACAACGCAGACCCCTATCAGAATTTATTTACCACCAGAAACAACAACAACCGAAAGACCCCGTGAAATTTATTTACCACCCGAAACTACAACGACCCAGAGACCCCGTGAAATTTATCTGCCACCAGAAACTACTACAACCCAGAGACCCCGTGAAATTTATCTGCCACCAGAAACTACTACAACCCAGAGACCCCGTGAAATTTATCTGCCACC
>JAQFZC010001537.1:0-29224 GCA_034695205.1 Dicyrtoma fusca | reverse complement strand
TTCTAGACAGACACGAAGCAAGCAAGCACCAAGAAATTAAATATGTAAGGACCTAGGGCCTATCAACTGAGTACTGAATAGATAGACGTCATAAATACTGCATGACGTATCCTAAACTCTAAACTATGACCGTGAACATATATATAATATATATGTACATAATAATTACACTAATAAAGACGAAATAACAGCAAAGTTGGTGACTAATATGAATTCACATGCGTCCGCATCACCCAACCAACTTACACTAATTTTACGAAGTAGCTGAATTACACATAGAATAATTATCGCACAGCTTATAGCTGAGTAATTGGAAATTATAGAGAGTTAGCTCTACGAAAGACACACTTGAGGCAACCGAACTACTCATGATTTAAAAGCAAGTGTGGATCTATGACCTATGAGTTTCCCTATGCTGTGTG
Source organism: Dicyrtoma fusca (assembly GCA_034695205.1). NCBI lineage: Eukaryota > Metazoa > Arthropoda > Collembola > Symphypleona > Dicyrtomidae > Dicyrtoma > Dicyrtoma fusca. Next base: position 28,802 of record JAQFZC010001537.1, on the reverse strand, counting down.
ACCAACATCATCTGTATACTAAGTTATTGGATTTTATGATGCGTCATCCTTAAATTAAAGCATGCAGAACGTTTAGAGGGCAAACGTACCTTTGAGAGTTGCTTTACGTAAAACTTTCATTGCATACAGTGTTCCGGAATCGTTGCCAATTATTTTTCGGACCAGAAATACCTAAAAAAACAAAATGTGGATTTAGTAACATCACTACTACAATTAAAATGAATAATATCTAACTGTTGAGTAAGCCAGCCAGAATGCGTGTACTAAACTTCAATGATGAGAAGAAATAAATTTTTATTACACTACACTACTGAACTGATACTACAATATGTACTTGCATTTGTCCACAGGCACATAGTTTAAACAGTAATTAATTCATCTCAAACATTCAAAATTCATAATTCAAAAGGCAAGTTATTAGTTTATTAGCTTTCATACTTCAGTGCACTAATGAATATTAGCATTGCCTTCTACCATTTTACGTCACACTGGTATCTGAAGCCATGCGGATGTGTGTCTGTTGTACAAATAATTCTCAAAAAGGTAACATAGGTAAAAGGAAAACATTACGCTGCAATCAAGTCATACATACGAACATGATTAGAATCCCATATTTCATAGAAGATCTAATTTTACCAGTCGTTTAAATAAATCAAATCGTACAAATGTAATTACACAAGCAAAAAAAATGACATTACGTATAAGGCAATCCAAACAGGAAATAACGGGAAAATTTGGGATTCAACACAAAATAGACATGGGTCGCTACCGGGAATGGTTAATATTTACCCGCATGTTGAAATAATTAGTTTCCGGGAAAGACCAGGAAATTAATGAGTTAAAATCCGGAAATTTTGGAACATAAAAAAATGACTTTTTAAAGCAAAAAAATCATAAAAGTTTGGTATTCACAACTGACGTACGAATCGATAAAAGCTCAGATTTCCAGCCTACTACCCCTCTTAAAATTATAATATTTCCATCGTATAAAATCAAGCCAAAGTAGCATAATTTTATGTGAAAAAAAAATGTAATTAAAAGATTCTCTTACCTTCCCAAAAGATCCTTGTCCTAGAACCTTGAGGAGTTCAAACTGACCGGGATCAGCCTTGTCATGACCTTCCCGGACCACATCATTGACTTCAATCTCATTCTCCACGCCATTCATGGGCTCCTCATCGTTGACGTTCGGCTTCCTATCCCCCGTGTGACCATCCCCATTGTTATTCAGGGGCTGCTGTCCACAAAATAAAACTAGGTAACTTTTGAGCCAATTCACTTTTCGGGAATTTTTACCCATTATTATCTCTACGCGTCTGGCTTACAAGTCACCACACAATAATGTTGTTGGGAACTAATTCAATTTAATACTACCACAGAAGTACACTTATATTGAGTTACAATCGATTTTCCCAATGCTCGTTACAGACTGCTATGTCTCCGAGCACGGTTCTCCTTAGAAGCTACACAAAAGTAACTATTGACTCAGTAAAGCAGAAGGTTCACGTCAGATATATCACAACTGCACAAAAGTTTACCAGGAAGACATCTGATGTCTGATTAGCTCTCTTCAACACTACAGAAAAAACTTGCTACCATGAGCATCTACAACTGAAATTTACAAGATGATATCGTGAGAGTAATTATTTGCTACTCTGAAAGTGCACAGCCCAACAATAAAACACTTTTTTTATTTTTAAATATCCAGCCTTTATGTACACAGCAGAGAGAAGAGACCATTCATCCGCTGTTACATGATATGCAAATATTCTACAGAGGTTTGACAAAAATAATTTATTATCTTTCACACAATTTTCCTGCTACTACTTATAAACTTATATGTATGACAATGATTAACTATTTTATTTGCCACCAAGTCAGAATCATGTGCAGTATCAAATTTCCTCGTAGAATAAGAGACACGACGGCAAAGAAAAAATATATTGCTGTTCCACTAACATCCCATAAACTCCACAGTCGTTGGCACAGCAGAAACTCAAACTAAGCGCAGAGTGCAATTAGAAGCAAAATTCCAAGAGAAGATGCATCTAAAAACAAATCGACGGAAGTCCCAGATACTATCCTATATCGTACATCTCTCTTGTGTAATTAGATAGCACTCCTAATTAGTTTTTTAGTTCCGCTGCTGCTGCTGCTGGTATAAGATCGACACACACACTCACACACACCCAAGTCAGTACAATGACTTATTACTCAGAACACTTACACAACATAAAAACAACACCAAAGTATTTTCTAAAACGACTGACCATCGCACACACTCGATCTGATCAGCATTCCCACCGTTACTAAAAACTCTACTCGACTCATTCACAGGCACACACACTCACACATGAGAACGTGGCATATTTTAACTTGAAAAACAATCGCGAAAAAGTTTTGAGCATAGATTTCACTTTCATTACTATTAGCGAAATCCAGTTTGACTAAACTGAACCAGCCATCGCATTATTGTCGCGGTGACTGATTAAACACTCGTCCGTTTTAGTTTTTTTTCTTTCCTCATTCAAAGGCACTAAAGATCTCAACCTGATTTAAGCAAATAATTCCTATTTTCCTTCAAGACAAGTGACACTGTAGGAAAGCTGACACTACATACAACCTACACAAATCCCAGATAAATACCTAAATACGAGAATCAGAAACTTTTTAAAACTTGCAATTTCTGAGCTGGCAACTTTGCTAAAATGTAGGCAGAGATACTTATGGACGTATGTACATGTCCTGTCAGTGACTGAAGCCTCTCAACGGGGACAAGAACCAAAACGAACCAGTATAAATAACAATACACAAATAGCAATTTAATCCTAATGCCATTCACATTCTAAGCCTATCTTGTGCACTTTGCTCATTTACAAGCACACAACTCGAATCTACGCTGAGATATTTTAAATGAATCTAAAACTTTCTAAATTAATAAGTCATATATACTGAGTTTCTCGTAATGACTATTGAGACTAAAAAATTTGTATATGTGCAGCTGAGGCAACACTAACACAAACTTGTGTAGATCCGTCTACAGTCACACGATGAGTGGAATCACGCTTTAAAAGATGAAAGATGCAAATAAAAATCTTGTCTCTCTCTCTCTCTCGACTCACCCCTTCTTCTTCCTTCAAATGCACAGCATCAGAAAACACAACCCTCCAAGTCTAATTCATAAACACGCTGTTGATCATCCCAAGCCGACTGTACTCTGTACTTATGCATTCAAAAAGAAGTATAGGTAATCTGCTAAATACTTTGACTTTCAGTCACCATATAAGTACGTATGATACAGATAATATGGAGGCGCCTACACTGCACTGCATTGCTCTGACCATTTCGTCCAACGATCTCTAGTAACTAATACAACGTATTCGAGCCGGAAGGCAAAACGACAACTTCTTCAAAAATCCAATGAAGTGAAGCTCCAATCAGGTATGTATCTACATAACTAGGTAGGTACATCTCGCCTGGCCTCCCTATACAAATATATAATACCTATTACAACTATTACAGTATATACTGTACGTCATGCTCGACTCTCTAGTCAGTTCATCTAACCTTCCTCGGGCTTCTCTTAAAAATTTCAGTTTAAACGACACGGATTTGCATGAAATCAACAATGAGGGAAACCAATGCAATCTGCCAACTTGTAGGTAGGCATCTTAGGTAAGAATTTAAAAACCATTAAGGGGTCTTCCATGCGCGACAAGATTATATCCGTGTGCCTACGTTGAGTCTGTTAAATTGAACAACACACTGGAGCATGAAAATACTGCATTATAGGTACCTACCTAAGTTTAGGTAGGCATGCACTACGAACCTAGTACCTAGGCACCTACCTAGGCAAATTATATATTAAAGCTAAAGGTAAATATGTACCTTTATAATTACAGAAGCTGCTCTCCTCTATAATGTATAAACCCACAACCACAATGCAAACTGTCTTTACAAATCAACTAGGTACTGACTAGAAGACAGTGTAATACAGTATGCCTATACATATGTTTTTTATGCCAGTAGGCATCTCTAATTCAATACAATTTAATTTAACTCACCTCAACGTGTTCATCCACCAGCATTTCTTCTATTTCCTAAAGCAAACAATACAAAATTTATTTTATTACATTATTCATTTAATACACACGGCGAACATCATGGAAGAGTATAAATGCATAATGCATTCGTTCAGGACAAATTGACATTAGGATCCCAGACACGGCTAATTTGTCCAACACGGTTTCCAAACTTGTGTCCTACGGCTACCGTATCTACCCTATAGAGAGCATAAGTACATACTTTGTACCTAGAGATGTAGGTATTTGAAGAAAGTCTTTATGGCGAGCAATGTTTCGGATCACACTAAGCAAAAACTGCTTTAACTTAGTACGAAGATGTTAGTAATGTGATTTTTTGTTAGAAAACATGAATTAAATATGGTACTACGATCTTGTTATAACGGGGAACAGGATACAGACTTTGAGGCTTGAACTTATATAGCATAGGCATTCAATCTGTTCAGACTGTTTACTATAAAAAAAAAATGTAACACAAAAAGAAAAACAGCAAGTTTAACATCAACATTAGTAGGCTCAAATGATCTAGACTCCACTTGCATTTTGGAATTACTGTGGTCATGTGAACCAATTAAAAATCAACTAGGTATTTCTAGCATAGCAGCCATCGTCACAGGTGGTCGCACACAAGGACTCGAATGAAGTATGTACTTGGACTCTAGATTACACTTTTACGATAATGAGTGGAGTGAGAGTGTCAAAAATGCCTGAGTACAAATCGCAAGTGTAGTCTAAGTGATAGAAAATACGAAGCACCGATTCCGAGTAAAGTGCGCCTTCCAGGTTCCAGTCGAGCTCCGTTCGGTCTACGGAATTTCCTGGATATCGGCTTTCCGACCCCAACCCAGATCGAATGGAGCATTACATACGTGCAACATGTCAATGATTTCAAATTGAGCGAAGTGAAGCTTGAATGAATGCCAATTAAATTTATTGCTGTGGCTACAACGGCTCAGTGCACTGCCCTGGTGATTAGCAAATCATTGTGACTGGGTCAAACTGGGCCGTCTCTGAGCTATAGTTTAATACCTGGACGGAATTTCGCCTTATATTTCGTAAGATGCGATAAAATTTTTGAATAAAATATAAAAACAAACAAGAAGTGTAAAGTAATAAAACTGTGACTCCAAGTCAATTTTTAATTTGACTTTTCGATTCTTACAGAATCCTCTGACCAAAAAATTGCATTTTTCATGAATAAATGCTCCGCCGTCACTTTCACAAATATTTTTCAGGTAATTTAGATCTATTTCAAAGATAAGTTCCCATGCATTATTTAAAGCTGTTAAGATGCATGCAAGAGTCCAATAAATGTAAATACTTCCGCATTTATGAACACAGAACTAGATTAGCTGCCTTGCAAAGTCGATCCGAAAAGCTCGATTCGGGTTAGTAATTTCGCCCTAAAAGTGGTGGGCAATCCCGATGGCTAGTAGGAAAAATTGCCCATAATTATTATAGGTAGTAAAATAGACCTACCCTGACCCTAGGAACTACCTAATCGAACTATGTATATGTTTAAGTTGACATTAAAACTACCTACATAAAAAAAATCTTACTTTTACTGCACACATTTGCTAAATTGATTACCACAGTTAAATTGAACTCTACATTTTACAGATCTATTACACAATCTAGATGAAGCACCACCTGTGAAAGGATTAAAAATAAAATAGGTACTTAGGTAAAAAGAAACTTACAACATTTTGATTAGGCGGCCGCTTTGTATCTCCCCATGGCACACCCAACTGATGAGCAAGTGGCATCGTTATTCCGTGGAATTCTGAAAACAAACCAAAATTTTATTAGGGTAGATCAAGGTATATTGCCTCTGACTGGCTATGGGCCTATTGTAATAACAGATAACGTGGGAATATTTTTCCAAACTATAGGTTATCTGAAGAACTATTCATAGAGCATTCGTAGTTCGTACTTGCGGTCCAATTCCCAAATAATTTGGTGAAATTACTACGCTCAAACCAGAAGACCAAGTACCGAAGTTGTAAGTTAAGTAAGAGTAAAGTTTAAAGTACCAACTATTCTTCAGTTTGAAATTATTCTTTCGTAACATGCCCTTTAGGTATGGTATATCCTTAAAACATTTCAATATGATACTAGAAATGTAGTGAGTAGTGAGTAGTGAGTAGCAATAGGTAATTCAACATTTCGAATTTCGACATGCTAGGGCCATTGTCAATTGTGATAGTTCCATGTTTTGATTGTTTTAGTATTAAGAAATTTAAAGTTACTTGTAGTTGTGCTTTGATTTTGATGTCAAAACAATTATTAAGAGATTAAGAGATGTTTTTGTATTCATGAATACAGTTTGACTACGAACTAAGTTTTTGATTCATTGAATCAAAAAGTCCTTTTTTCGGCCGACGTCTCATGTGTCCTTCACATTCATTCCCTCCTGCCTCCTATACTCTACCTAATTGTGGTTTCGTTTGTGCGCTACCCCGATTTTACAGATACCTATACACTTTTTTCATTGTTTCAACTATATCCATATGAGAGTGAGAGTCAATTAGCCAACTATCACAAACAGTCAAGCAGAACTCTGTATTTATTTCCTCCCACACTAAATTATCTGAATCAAGTGAAAAGCCTTTTTGATTTTAGATAACGCACAAAACACTCATGTAGAAACAAATATATTTCCCAGCTGTGGGTAAAATTAGTAAAATACAAAGCTAGGTATTACTAACCAAAAATAATAAGCTACTGAAAGCCGTGCCAAAATTCGGTGCTTACTGATAAAAAGTCACAGAACGATAGCACAACTTAATTTATGATATCAATCGCTAAATTAAATCGCACAAAAAGTAAACTCATTTATAATCGACTGTTAACCACAGTCAACAGTGTACTGACAATTTAAAAATCTAACTGCTAATAGTTGTGAATTTTGCACAACTTTCAACTTTGCTAACATTACACAGCAATTAGAGGAAAAAATGTCGAAAGTAGTGGGCCAAATGTAATGCACATGCAGTATGAATGATGAAGTGGGTAAAATATTTGTATGTAGAGCACAAACGAGATGTCTGCCCTTTCAATTTCAAATTCCAGCCTTCTTAAAAAAGACAGAAGGAATTCGTTTATACCCAGTATCCAGTAGAATAGTTGCGGTTGCGGATGCACTATATTATTTATACATAGGTACTTTACTGCATACTTTCCGTAAAATGTTGTTGTTCTGAAATGAATATTTATACCCTCGTAACTAAGCGCTAATCTTCAACAGTCAGGGACCCACAACCCAGAAGTTGAGACTTGAGAGGGAAATAAACTGCCCTACAATTTTCAGTTTGGAAACAATTAATTTTGTGTGCACATTCAAAAAGAGATTATCTACATTTAATAGTACAAGTAGGTACACTATTTGAAAATGGTAATCTTATAAAACTTTTAACGGTCCGTTGTGATTTCTAGAGATCAGAGGGCACAGAAATAAATTGATGTACGTACGTTCAACATTTATTATGTATGTTGTATGTATATTCCTTTTGCCCTGGAAGATATTTACAAATACTTCAAAAGTAGTTTATTTACATCCTTGTAGGTAGGTAGGTAAATAAACCTACTCAAGGCAGTACCTACCTATGTATAGGTACCTACATAAATTTATTGGGCTCTGTCAGACTTGGCTATGTTTTTGCATCGGATTTGTAGATTCATTTACAAAAAATAGTTGACGAGGCACTTGGGTTCCATTTTACTCTACATTAAAAACCCTTCCATGATGGGGGGGGTATCTAAAATTCAAAAGTCTGCACATTCAACACATACATAATTAATAATTACATTAATCTGACTAATTACGACGTTTGACATTGTTTTAATAAAAGTTTGAAAACATTCTGGTCTTGCCTGTGCTGCTAAAAATTATCCGCCTTTCACAACTGACAACAGCCCTTGATGAGCCAAGGATTTTGACACACTACCAACTACAAACAATTCCTTTTATAAAGTTGAAAGTCAATTAATTGCAGATTGATTTCAAAACTGACTGTCGACTGTCTGTTGGAAGAAATAAATTTTGGTCTATAAAATTAATAAATTCAGTCTATTTTTATGCAACAAAAACGGTGCGCAGAATACTCCCAATCACAAAAATCACAATTGCCCACATTCAAAGTATCAATGAACTAGAACATGGTATTGAATAGTAAGTCGAAGAACCTACCTACATATTATTTTTATTGAGGCGATCTACTATCTAGTAACAAAAATAATACTTTTTGTATTTTTTTTTACCTGTTTCTTGATAGCAGTATGATTGATTTTTCTTTTCTTGTTTTTGTGATGATAAATATTGTTGAATATCACTCGACTCACTAAATCACAGAGGACAGAAATAGACGATGATGATAAAAATAATATTACTTTACTATCTACACTTTTTTGGTGGAGAGAGAGGAAAGACGTCGCAGTGGATGATCCGGACCGACCACCGAATACGACTAAAGGAGTTTTTACTTTCAACATTTCAAGGGACGTCCCAGCTGGTTCTTGAGTCTGCCACGCACAGGCTGGGCAAGGGTGCAACAGCTGTCACTGTCACAGCACAGCTCTGCCCAGTCCACCACCGCCGCCATCCATCGTCACTGGCCACCAACCCTGGCGACGGTCTACGCTCGTGTCCCGTGTCTATGCACACTGTGTCACTCCAGTCCCAATTCCCAAATTCCCAATCCAGTGTATGCATCAGTGCTTTAGAGGCCCATTCCAAAATGTCATCACACAATCACTTTTTATAAATGGTTTTAAAACTTTTTTAATTTTTCAGACCCCGTAGACTTTTTTTTAGACTTCATCCATCATCCTATATTATATTCTATATTTCTATTGGGCCGTTTAAAAACCCAAAAATGGTTTTTTATGCATTGTAAATGCTAAAAAATGCTGTACCATCACTTTTAAGTGGGCAAAAATGCTTTTTATGCTTTTTAAAAGCTCAAATATGATTTATTTTGCTTGTTAAAAGCAAGAATGTTTTACAATGATCTTAAAAATCATAATTTCATGGAAAACTGGTTAACACGAATTTTGGTTGTTTTCTAATTTTGTAATGTTATATTAAGTAAATGAGAAAAGAATTAGATATCTGGTGAGTAGATCATTAATGGAATTCGATATTCATGCTAATTCTGACCAGGGCGTCAAGCGAAGGCTTCGAGGATGTGTTTCAGGTGTCATATATCACGTTCAATTTAATTTGCTCCAAATCAATGTGACAAATTAGCAGGGTTTCGAGACTCTGTCCCGGGTAAAGCTACAACAAAAGATCGGGCCGCAGTGGTCAATTCACTTATGGGCCGGAGTACCTACTTAAAATGTCTTTTAGTTCGGAGTGACCAATTAAGAAATACATGTCGAAGCGAGGGACAGAAATTTCTTTTCGTAATAATTAACTATTACTATTACCTACTACTTTAATTTTTTCGTTGGAGTTATCGATTCGTTGCTTTCATTGAACCCACAAAAATGATCGTAAGGACCGTCCAGTGCTTGTAAATTGGATGTGAAGCCCCACTTCACACATAGTTACACGTGCACAACTTTCAACAAAGATAAGTGGGGAAAATGTTATAACCCCAATTACACAAACAAAATAACTACAGTCCGCAACACTCGCAATCAGGGTCACGATCAGATTAACATTATTTCCCAGAGAAACAGTTGACAGTTCGACAACCAACACTGGTTTAGTATTTTGCAATCCATCCTCAGGAAGCCCCTCAGTTTAATTTTCAAATTGGAAACTTCTATAATCAAACATCGTTGATCAAACATGATTACAGCCGCTTTACAATCTTTTAAATCACCGTTTGGCTCGAATTTCGTGAATTATTTTCCGTTTGAAAGCAAAAACATGAAAACTATTTAATGCTTAGAGTTTGAAAAGTTTTTTTGCACACATTCAGTTTATAATGCTTTTTAAACTAAATTATGCTTTATTTTGCTGCTAAAAATCTATTGTGTGCTTTTTAGCCTTCAATTATTATGCTTTTAATGCTTAAAATTTTAATGCTTGCTTTTTCGATCAATTGCAAGCTTCCCAGGCTTGAATTTAATTCCCAACGCTCCCAATAAATTCCCAATGCTCCCAATAAATTCCCAAAGCTCCCAATAAATTCCCAATGCTCCCAATAAATTCCTAAAGCTCCCAATAAATTCCTAACATTCCCTTACATTTTTTGCCCGGCATGAACAATAAGAAACAAACATATTTCAAACATTGCCAAACAAATAAACACAAATTAAATATTATCTGTTCCGTACAATTAACTGAATTACCTCTTGCTTACGCTTTACGAAATACTTAATTGCTATTTATTATTTTATTTAGATACTAAACATTGTGTTTACCATCTTAGGAGTTTCGTTTTCCCTTATTTATTAAATCTGTATTTCCAAGATGAATTTAACTTTTTCTGGTCCGCATCCTGCGTGTCGTCTGTAAAGAGTGCGTTAGTGCAGCAGCATTACATTAACTGTTACATTTGAAGTACAAACCAGGAGATACAAAATTGTTACGCGTTTAATAACAAGTATGGATCCTACTCGAGCCCCTAATGGTTTTAGTGCTCTCATTTGCCTCCAGTAAATGTTTTCCATCACCCTACCCTTAGATGTGTCCTCCGTGGACCAAGATCGAAGAAATCTGGTCGACCAATAATTAGTGTTCCCAAATAGGTCGCATACCACAAACACGGAAAGAGAACCACTAAGAAGCATGATAGGGCACAAAATGAAAAAAGCTGAGCCAAAGGCGCTGTAAAGCATGACACAACCATAAAGTCCTAAAATGTGTCCTATACTACAAACGAAAATAATAATGGGTAGTACAAGTTGGGAAACAATGACGTTGACCATAATATTGAGAACTTGAAGTTCCCTATAAATCTGCATAGCTTTAGACCTGACGAGAAAAAGTCTTGTTCCAAATCCCTGCTGATGATGCTTTCCATATAATGAAAATTGAAGCCATAATTTTGTACAGTCAGAATAAAGTAGAATAACAAGTATATATAGCATTACAACATATACTGCAGAAGTAATTCGATTGAACTCCAAAATGAAATAAAGAACCTGGGTTAGGGGCGATTTTAATTTTAGAGGCAAAAAGTGGTAAACATAGCGATGGTGTTCCGGTTGAGCAAAAAACAAGGAGGCAAACGGAACAGTGCATAATGGGAATCCATACGTAATACAAATTATGATGAGTTCGCATAGCCTGCTTTTCTTGGAAGAATTGCATTTACGAAAAAATTCTCCTACAATAGAACAAAATTAATTAATATACTTTTCAATTATACGAATTGCATAATTCAAAATGAGCCTACATACATACCTGATCGCTTTGTGTTAAATTTAAAAAGACCGTTGATAAAACTTGCAATCAAATGTCTGTCAAGAGCTCCGTTAATGCTAAGCAACACGAAGCTGCTTAAGTTTATGGCAATAATAATGTCAATTGTTATGTCAGCCAAACTGGCATATTTAATAACTTTAAGTAAATTCAACACTAAGTTTAGTTGCGTTAAAATTAGCCAGATTAAAGTTCCTGTCCCGCGAAGCCATTTTGAAGTACTTTGTTCAACAATAAGGGATTTCTTCTGAGAACTCCAAACAAATGGGAACATATTTGTAATATGGGCCATCTTGAAGAATACTTCAAGGGTCTTCACAGTTAGTGGTGTTAGCATTGTGTTATTTCTTTCGACTTTTACAGCTCAAAAGTATGGTTGGACGTGAGTGATTGTTGTAGTAGGAAACACTGCTTGGCTTTAGTGGGATCCTTATTTATGGAAGTAATGAACAGAATCTTCATGGAAGCTCTTGCTGGGCTCCAGTCAAACTAAACCGTAGGCATTTAAAAATGATATATTATGAAAATGATATATCGTCTTTCTCTCTTGAACAAACACGAGCATTTATTCACAGAGACCAGCATTGTCGCTCATTATGGCAAGATACAATTGTCAAAGGACATTAGCTAATCATAATTATAGCTTAGTAATTGCTTTAAGCAGTACGTAGTTTAATTAAAAGGCATTATCTGTCATTTACTGTACATTTCTTGGTCCTTATAATTCTACAAAAGTTAAGTTTTGAGGAAATAATTATTGGCTACGGCACGTATATTGATAATTGTAAGGCATTAAATTAATTGTTCTAAGCTCCAATTACCCCGATAAATTGTAATCTGCATAATTACTGGATAATAAGAGGAGTGGAAATGGACGACTGGCAAGTAGTGACGCTAAACCACTACGCTTCCTTTTAGAATAATTATGACTTGACTCGTATAAACTATAACAGACGCAAAGTACATGCCAAAATAGTAAGTGTTACTAATTGTAAGGTTATGGCGATACGAACTTATTAACGGTTCAGTCATCATCCTCACAGATGCAATTAACTTACATATTCAGTATGCCGTCCTTCCCATTGATCCCTGATTATTATTCTACCGAAATAAAAGAAATTTGTAAATTATAATTAGGATACCACTGTTAATGGCTCCAACCTTCGGTCGTGTTGACTATTCTGCTCCTCTGCACTTTGGCCCACGGTCGCCGCTTAATACTTACAACTGTAAACTGTTCTGGTGAAATAAAATATGAGAAGTTGCAGAACAGAAATGTACAAAATATTAAATCTAGTGACTGAGATACAGATAATTTTGCAAAGTAACGTTTAAGGTACAAGTCGGTCGTATATGAGTATTCTTTGTAATCTATTGTTATAAAAAATGAACAAACATATTAATCCGAAACTGCTGTTCGCAGGACGGGTTCTGCTTTGATACAATTTTTCACAAAACCTTTTAGGCACTTTCGTCGAAAATATCCCGTATGATAACAGTCAAAATGTCTTACAAACTTGTAATACTCTGCGTTTGGCTGTCCCGGATTTTTGTCGACCTGTAGAACAGAAACTAAGACAACCTACGTTTTCGGATTAGCAGTTAATTACCAGCGCAGCGCTTTGCAGGTTGCAGGGTTTATTTACTTCCTGTATGGCCTCTGCAATATTTAAATCGTCGTCAGTTTCATTTACTTTGACTGTAGAATCATTTTGGAGCTTCCAAATGATTTTAATTATTAATAAGTTTATATAAAAAATTACGATGAAAACAAAGCAAACGTACAGAATGTTTAAATTAAAAACAAAGCAGTTAAACCGTTAAACGACCCATTTTATTTAAACCTAGCGCAGTGCGCACTATTTAGTGTGTAATATTAGTATATGTGATAAAAAGTAGAATAAAGAGATACGCGACACTTTGCGCCTTAAGATGGCGTAAATGCGTCACTTTGCATTTAAACGAAATTGGATTCATTTGATTTTGCACCTTAAGCCTCCATATACCTATGTTCGTTTAACACCAGCTTGTTTAGATTCCAGCATTTAACTTAAGTCCATCTCATTTAAGTCGATTATTTAAATTAAATTGTTTAAAATTCCGCATTAAGGTGCTACGATTACTAGCAATTTAATCACAGTCCTGCTCTGTCGTGATAGCCATTATTCTTCACTTTTGCTTTTCACGAGTAAAGTTAAAGTTTGTATGATTACTTTCTGTATATAAAAAGGTGAAAGTATCACCCTACTGGTGATTTACTTCCTGGTAATTATCATATTCATTGATAGTTACATACATAGCTCGTATATAGCAATTGACCCGTAAAACAAGGAAATCCTGTGAGAGCGGTCAACGTTTATTATATGATATTATGTAGCATGGTGGGAAAATCTACCCGTAAAACTATTTAACACAATTATTAAGTAACAATTTAGTACTTTAACCTATTCGGAACTGGAAAACCACCGGTGAAAGAACGATTTACAGCAGTGGTTTTTCTACGAAACAACTTTTTTGAAATGGTCAAAACCAGTAAACTAGAAATCAACATTTTCAAAAAGGTCAAAACTAGTAATTAACGTTTTGAAAAACATTCAAAACTAGTATCAAACAATTTTAAAAAGGTCAATCCTAAAATTTGACAAGGTCACATTTTTAAAATGGTCAAAACTTGAAATTAACAGTTTCAAAAGGTGTAAAACTATATAAATTACCATTTCGAAAAGGTTAATTAGGCAACCTGTGCATAGAATATACATTCAAATAATGCCAACCAAGGATTCTAAATTAAATTATGAAGTAATTATTAATTTAAATCTGACAAGGAAGTCCACAGAAGCTTACAATAGGTTCAATAAAAACAATTCCTTGGTTTGATCTATACAAACTTACTTTCCGTTCTACAGCAAAATAAAAAGTTCTCATTGAAGTTGTTTTAGTTTTTCTGTAATCTTTGCAAAAAAGCAAAACAAAATGATGTCCAAGAAATAAAACAAACTGAACTTGCTGGCAATGCAGTATCTCTCAAAACTTTGCCTTGTTCCGTTCGATTTTGATATAAAAACGTGTCAAATCCGTTTGCCTTCTTCAAAGTCGAAGTTATTAATGTGGTACTAATATTTTACAGTGTACGTCCTTTCCATTGTATACTCAGCCGTGAGATTTGCCCAGCTGGCCCTAGCATCTCTAGACAATTTCAATGTCGATCATTTCTCTGTGCATTTCTTCAATGAAAGTAACGCCTTTGCAGTTTTTGCCTTCAAAATCTTCCTTATCACCATTAGCGTCTGCAATACCTTCCTCGCTATTCAGTTTTTCGACGTTGATCCCATTGATTTTGTCACAATCTAAATTGCTTCTCTATTGATTACATTTTGATAGAAGTAGTATGACACAATAATTATTGCAAAATAAATATTCTAGGTACGTTTAAATGCCTACTCAAAATCGATGTAAGGATTTACAACGAAACACATCCAACAATGCTATATAAATGTAACGCTGTATGTAATTACTGGGTGTTTAAAATCACCGGCCAGAGCTCTGCTAGTCATTATTATAGTATATCCAGGAAAGTAAATTAAAATTAATTCAGAAATTCCTTCCAAAATATATAACGTAGCAATTATTAAGTCCTGGCTTGATAATTAATCCTGAATGCAGTACATCACCATTGCAATTGCAATACCTCTCGTTGTTATGAAATGTTATCTTAAATTCCCTCGTGCATTTTGGAGGACCTACATACTATTTTTGTTCCTCCAACAATCTTTATTTTATCCTTAAGGTTTTAAAGTACCTATGCAGGTACTACGCAGTTAGTTGTTTAGTGGTTTTGATAATTGCTACTGGAATTTCTAATTTACCCACATTCCTTTAAGAATGTTGCTGACAATAATGGCCTATTCTTGAGCATCTATCCGTAAGGAAATATGCATCTAGTGTTTTCTTGCCTACGTAGGTATATCAATGCACAATTTGAAATATTCCATCTAAGTACACAATAATACATACCTACTATAAAAATAGATTGTCATTTAAATAATATGCACTTTTTCTTAGATAGTACATTCCAATGAAGTAATTACTTCACCTAGCATTAATCTCCTAGGAAATTCTAACTGAAATATGTGTTCCTAAGGAGTTTCCTCTATTTGTTTACCATTGACAGTGCAGTTTCAGTGTCACAGCCTTCAGGTGTGCATAAAACCCACCGACAGATCGTCTGAGTTCTTATCAAAAGTCTTTTTATAATATACTAATGCTTAACATTTTTCGAGGATAATTTCATTTAGTTTGTACATACATAATATAATTTTATCTTAATGAATGAATGTCAACTATATCTATATTTGTATTTTACTATAAATAGGTACACACTGTTATAAGTATTAAAGAGATTTGAACCATTTGTCGCTACCGTTAAACCGTGAAACTGCATAAGAAAAATAGACAAGGTCCAGACCATGATTACCTTCATCGATAGTACTCTGATGTCCATGATCTCCGGTTGCCCACAAATATACACCTACCAACATATAATGTATTACAGGCAGTTGACAGTTATATGAGACCCCGTAATCGAAATCCAGTTGTTGTTTTTGTATACAGGTAGGCAATTTAGTCAAATGTATATAACTATGTATCACTATGGTTAAAGTTTCTTATAGCTTAGCTGAAGTAAATGAGATGCCCTCCATGGATTAGATTCCAAGAAATATGGTGGTACTCCCGATAAAACCGGGTCCGTGAGCGACACGCTAGGCACTATAGGCATTAACCAAGGCCGGAAAACCAGCATTAAAATTTGGATGTTGAAATAATTGACATTACAAACTACACTTCTACATGTGCAGTTGGCAGTCTATGTACATATTATATTTCTCACCTTTTCTGCTCTCCTAATAAAAATTATGCACTAAGCAAAATGTCTAGGTATGTCTGTGTTCCTTCCTATCTTTATTATTTCCTTGTCAAAAAGGAAAATAAAAATAATTGTAACTCAGACGTCTAAAGGTTGACGCTACTTATCTCACCCTTTCAAAATGCACACTACTGGAGCCATTAACCCTGAATGTCTAAATTGTGAATTGAAATTATCAAAACTATTTCAATGTTATTCCATACAGATTCAGGCATACTACTTCAATTCGGAATACTTTCAACTTTGCATTGCTTTGCACTATGCATTTCTGGACGGTACCCCTTGTTACATAATAGAACACAACACGGTCTCTCAATGAAACCGGTAACGGTTTGGGGGGTATGGTCTCCAGTGCGCATGAAAAATGGACTTGTGTGCATGCTGTCCACTTTACTGCAATGCTGTCATTTCGGAGTTTATTTAGCTAGGTAAGTTGAGGCTAGTAAAGTTGTAGTGATTTGGACTTGGAAGAGAACAGAACAAAAATATTATTAAGGGGAAGCAACAAGAGCAACAAAGAGTTATTTAAATGTGTTATTTGTAATATTTTATTTTACAATTTGTACGAATACGGCCATTAACAATCAGTCAACAAGGGATCGTCTGTCTTCCAGCATTGGTTATTCGTTTTTCTCGGATATTTTGGAAAATGACCAACAATTTTTAAGTGTTTTTGTACAAAACAAGGAAGTGGTATATTTGCATCGTATTGTGTCACAAATTCACAAATTCGGCGTATTCTTGTGGGAAATTAACTCTAAAATCTTCTACTAAGGGACCACCATGCCACTCGTCATCACTGTCATGTAAGTTACTGTTTTTGCAGTGAAAGCTAAACTTGTTTCGAACAAACAAACAAGCTTCTACTTTCAAAAGCACATTTCTTTCATTAGTTTTTAGTCAAAATGGCAATAAATTGATTAACTTTTATGGGACACGTCCACAAGATTTCAACCAACATTCAACATTTTTACTGGACCGACAGACTTTTGACTGTACTGTACATTCATTTTGTAGGTTTTTGGGTTTATCGCTTTATTGAGCTAGAGTTTTAGTTTTTACTTAGCTATGGAGATTGCAGATATGTAGAGAGAAAATATTTTCAGTATTTTGTGAGCTATTTCTAAAGACAATAGTTTTTACTTTTAATTTATTTTTGAATGTATTTTTAAAAATGCACAATCAGTTGAAGGGAAGAAGGAAAGGGACGAAAATGTAATGAGCGATAGCTTGCCTACAACCTACAGGCATTCCTACACGGTTGACGGTAGTTTCGTATTTCGTATAACGTGCTGGTTTATAGCCTATTCAGCATTCCTTTTTAGTTAGTTGTTAGTCGTAAGGCGTAATTAAAATGTGTTATCTGGATTTGTTGAAGGTTCTTGCATGAAAAAAAGGTGAGATTAACACAAAGATATAGTATCGTACGAAACTACTGTGCAATCTGATCACGTACAACGTCAACGTTGAACGTACCCAGGTTTAAACAACTAAATCCGAAACGGAGTAAGTATAAATAAATATTTTTCTAGCTCTGGTCATTCCTCGAACTTGAGATGTGTACGTGGAACCTTCAGATAAATGTTCTACATTCTAAAGCTACCTTGGTACCTGCTTCATAAAGTTGAAAGTTTATGATCAAGGACAGAGAAACAGAAGTGAAATAGTTATCTAAGCTGTGCGTCTAATCTCTATTTAATCTGTATTCTGTAAACCTACCTACAACCTACTGACTGTATGCAATGCAGAGAAGGTTTCAACCCTGAAAATTCCCCCCCGACGAAAAAAGACAATCCATGAAAATCCGCGGACTATTAATTAATTCTAAATCTACCTATAAAGCTTCTTAATCTTGCACACTGTGTAGTAGTATACACGTAAAAGCGGGGGGCAGCTGGGCCGGCAAAAGCAAACTAGCAATTAAGCGCAGGTGCTTAAGTAAATTGTTTTAGCAAATTCGTTCTGTGGTTCAGGGGATAGCAGAGCAGCAGAGCAGCAGGGCTTATCCACCATTATCAATCCAAGCAAATTAACTGCTAACTTTCTTTTAGTGCAAAAACAATCATTATTATTATGTATATAAATTTCAGTGCGTACCCCAGGGAGGCTGGAGTGTGGAAGATGAGATTAAGTGGACTCAATGACCATCAATTTACTCTGTTAAAAGCTGTTAACCCTTTGCTCAAAAGGAAGAGCTATGGAACATTTCTCACAGCAAAATGGAGGACGCAGGGAGCAGGTAACAGTTTACAAAAATAAATTTATTTTCTTGAATCTGACAACTACATCTGACAGATAATCATAATTTAATTTACTCACTCTTCTATGTAATTATGTATTTGATGGCTTTATTTTATTTTTGTTGATTCGTTGATCATAGGGCATGGTCGATTTATCCCAATGCCGTACATTACCCCCGTGTTAAACATTCTGGAGAGCTGGGGCTACACACTCCTCTCCATCAATGATGTCGAGAAGCACTCCGGACTGGGGAAGATCTGGACTTTTAGGATGTCGAGCTGTTGCCCGTACTATTCGGAGAGGTACCTGGATACGTACGTCACTCCAAGATGGTGGAGAGATCGGTACAACTACTATCATCATCGCTACCCATCCCTCGCAATTGCCCCCTCCTGCTGCCTTCCACCACTTCTTCCTCCACCCTAAATCCGTCAAAGTGTACTAATAATTACCTAACTACGAAATATAATCGTCATCGATGTCGATGGAAACTTCTGGATGAAGGACTTAAAACTTATACCTATTTAATTATTATACTTGTATCTACCTAACTACCCTACGTAATATTCACCCATATGACGAAAGAAGAGAGCAGAAACTATTTGAATATAGCAACTATATATTTACATACCACATTAATGGTAATAATATTCCCTTCTTAAATAAATTAAGTTTAAACAATACTAATACTGATAAAGTACTTATACATATACTCTACGCACTGAAAATCTGCTTTAGCATTAGCAGCTGTTTTGTGTTTTTTGTGTAGGACACACAGTAAATTGTTATTCTTATTAAATAAATTTAATGTATGTTTTTTATAAGATGAAGTACCTAACTAGAGTGTGCATTTCCATGAACGCTTCTTCTTACGTGTATTACATAATAAATATATATAACTATAGTACATAAAATATAGTTACCTATCCGGCCGGATATACTGTACCTAATTAGAATTTGTCTCTATAATTTGGTTAAACGGCTTGCCTGCCATGGTACTATTAACACATACAACTCTATAACATGCAATGATTGAAATGTACTATGTACATTCATTAAGCTGTAAGCATATTCTGAATATTCCTTACATAATTACAATGAATTACTTATTTACAGTTATAATAAAATATGATATTTTAAAATTAAAAAGTAATTATTTCATAACAAATAACCAGAAAAGTATGTACACAGCTTACGATTGTAAAAATACAGTAAGAATTAAGAATACAAATAACCGAATAACTATTCCATATTTGATCTAACGGATAAGAATTCATGACTAAAAAATCACCGTTCAAAGTGTACGAAATCATAGATGAGTACGTTCATCTTATTTTTCTTTTAATATAACTACAAAAATTAAACTGCGTGCTTTAAAATTTGTAGATAAAATTATGATTGATGTAAATGATGCGAGGACCATCATGCACTGAACCACTATCAGGGTCGCTGTCGCTTTCGGATCCGTTTCCACAGGAGTAGCAATAATTCTTAACGGTAACGGTCGGCCCACCCTCATTGTCATTTTCACTGTCCCCAACATCGGGATGGCCGTTTGAGAAATTCACCTGCTTACTCCTATGAAATTGGTACTCGGCATCGGAATGGCCGGTTCCGATTTGGCTTTGATGGACATTTGATTTGGAATCCGTCCAACATTGAAAATGCTTCTCTTTCACCTCTTTGTGAAGAATGCAGGGGTCCTGTATTGGGCAATATCTACCATTTTCGGTAGACTTACCCCTACTGTTACTGTTAGTGTTAATCCTATCCCATTCCAACTGTTTAGAGGTGCTTCGTGGGGTTGGCATTCTTCGGAAGACACTCTCCAAGTGATCGGGAAATGGAGGGAATTTCCTTTCAATGAATTCATGGAGGTTCCTTCCGGGATAGTCGTTCGGTGCAGACGAGAATTGCAAGTCCAGCTCAACTGGCCTGGCAATATTTTGAAAAGCGAGGGAATTATTTTTATAAATTTGCACCTGTGACATTTTCCTTCTTGGCCGGCCAAAATCCATGTTATAGGGTTGACAGTGGTAGCGAAAGCCTCGGTAGTTGACGTGGTTGTAATGACAGTTGAAGCGGTCATGGCATGGGGTACACAAGAAATATCGGGGTTGAAAGTGTGTCGGATCGGCTCTGTGCTGCTCGTTAATTCTTTCCTGAATAATCATTTGCCGATGAAGTTCACCCTTGTATCTTTGTACCCTTTGGTGTCTCAAACCCTCCGCAAAATCCATATCGCTAGGGTGGTCAAAGTTCATCCCAACTCCTTCATCCACCTGCAAAACTGACGTTGATGGATCAGACAAGTTATTAGTACCACCATCATCATCGGCTCTCTTGTAGAATGAGTATGGGACGTTGGTCAGCATTGATCTATGTTGGTCCTGGTCAACTCTTTCCGAATGACTGAAAGTGTGCTGATCCGCAAGCATGGCAGCATACACCTTCGGATACGCTCCAGTACCGTAAAAGTATGGAGGATATTTTATAAAATCGAAACCAAATAGGGAATGAAATAACATTCCAAGACAGGTTATTATTGCAATGAAGTAGATGGAAACAATAAGGCAAATTAAAGTGTAAGAGTGCCAATCTGACTTTAAAATCCATGACCAAAATTGTATAATAGTATTGTGCTCAGTGTCAGGGCTTCTGATTCTATCCGAGGTGAGATCTTGAAAGAAATATCTCCATAGAATAAACAAGCACCAACTGAATGTCACGACCCCCACTGACAAATGTAAGCAATTAAAAAATACTTTGGACTTCAACTTCTGTTTACGTCTCTTCGAGCAGTCAGAGTAGGGAGCAGCATTGAGAAGTTGTTTTCGCCTTTTAATAACATGTGAAATGCAGAATTGCATGTCTAATCGTAATCGTAATCGTAACTTTGAGTTTTGAGTTTGTGAAGGATTATTATATTATAGAGTAGTAAGCGTGTACGCTGATGGAGGAGACCGTGATTGCGATTAGGAATGCTTCCGCTTGTTTACCATTAATTCAATTGCAAGGCTATAATTACCGGGTAGCCACATACTTGAATTTGTTTGTTTTGAATACCATTTATGTACATCAAGGTTCTTCTGGTTCTCTTCAGTTAATAATTTAAACATAAAAGGAACGGAAACGGGCGAATGCTCTACTCTAAAATAATCTAATAAATAATGGTAAATGGTAACTGTAACTTCTTTCTACCATGAAGTAATGAATTTGAAGTATGCAGTTGCCGTTATTTTCAATTTCAGCATTATTTAATAATACGTTTCTCAATTCTCAATTATTATTCTCAATGAATGGACTAGCCTTGGTTTTTTGTTTAGACTCCGTGTCAAAAAATTAATAATAAAATAATCTGTCTTTTTTAAAAAGTCGGTTGCTTATTATTAAAAAAATAATAAAAATTGCATTTATTTTTAAGAATTAATTTTCTGTTCTTGAAAAAGGCAATACTCAGGAAGCGTTTAGTAAGACCAGATTATAATATTATGTAGTGCTAGTCACCAACTAAAAAGTTAAAACTTTTGCTTGTGGAATGGTAATTACATAATATTATACAGAATACAGATTCTGATGGTGATTTAAAAAAGAAGCGTAAGGTGCAAAGTACAAACAACTACGGTGGTACTTCACACTGCATTGTATTTCAGAGGTACAGTTTATTCATTCGTCAAATATAGCTACCTAATTACATCAAGTTACAATAAGTCAATTAAGATTAAGGGAAACAAATAGATGGGTGAATAAAAATGCCATGTTAGATTCCAAACGTAAATCTTGTCGCTCGGTGTACAAACAATACATTATTAATTAGGTATAAGCGAACAATTAATGGAAGGAGCTACCATCTAACTAGTACATATACTCATTATAGCTTGGCTGCAGTATGAGCGTATCTATGTACATATATATGCTTATACGGTACAATTCGGTAATATATATTTTACGATCGACTACAGGTTCAAAAATAAAATTACAAATAAATTAGTACATGTATTTAGGGTGTGAAATATATTTACAGATTTTAGACACAAAACGAACGATATACAAGTAAAAAATATACTGAAGTTATTTTTTGGAATCAACATCAAGTTAAGTTAGATGAACAATAACAATCAAGAATGAACACTTAAACAAGGAAGAAAAGAAGATTAATCTCAGTTCCTGGATTAATGAGGAATGATTTGTTGAAGGAATGGCTCTCAGGTTTCATTCAATTTCGCAAGGTTGATTCAATTTCACAAATTTCATTCAACTGGACAACTGGACTGTGATATTTAAGTACTTATTATTACATATTACACTATTGTCAGTAATGGCTAGAGATAATAGACTGTACATTTTAGTTTTCGTACTGGACTGCTGCATGTATATTTATGGACTCGAAGGAGTGTTTCTATTTTTTTAAAATCTTAATTGATGGGATGATCTACATTCCACATGGAGGAAGAGGTACGATCATTTCCTTTTCTTACTCAACTGCAATATTACCAGGTAAGCTTGTGATTAGTTAGACTATACGTTGCTTATTGCTGTGAGCTAGAAGCTATATAATATTTTGCAGAATAATTTGTATTTCATAATATAGTGCTCTCAAAATACATACTAGTTAATCTGTGTACAACCTGTGAATCATGTGTCATTACCATTAAATAACTTTAATAGTAAATAATCACTTAAACTATGCAGCAATTTTTAACAATTCACAATATATTCTTCTGTAATAGGTTACTGCCGTAGTGCATTTTTGTGCTACATATTTTACCTACATGTATAGTTATTTCATTAAGCGAGGGTCATAAAATTTATCTATTTAACTTACGCACACATCTTTGACTTTCTGCAGCAGGCAATGGCACAGGTAAATTTGGTTTCACTTTTGTTGCATTCATATCGTTACTTCTACTGGAAAAAACTCCATAATGTATGTGTACATATTATAAGCATTCGGATACTTTACACTTAGCGAAGCCATAATTAGGAAGTTTTACACAGTAATTTAAACCATTTACATTGAAAAGCGCCATACTGTCTAGCGCTAGCGACATACATTATTGTAGTGAGTATCTTAAAACGTATCTTAATGTGTATAACGTATAACCATAATATCAGCTTTACAGTATAAAAGTGAAATTATACCAGGCAGTGGACAAAACAATAATAGTCCACAACAAAAAAGCAAAAAAACGGAAAATGTGCTGCGTTTTGTGTACATAACTACTATCAGTATCAATATCGTCAAAACAGTTTAGGTAATTGTGTTGTGAGATTAAAATTTAACTACGAAGCTTTAACATTTATCAGCTACAACAATCAGTGGTTTCAAAAATATCTAGTTAACTGTTACTTTTTTTGCATTTTGTACCTTGAGTATCTATACCATTCATAACTTCATAAAGACGGTCACAGCTGTAGTATTTCGGGTTTCTTGAATAAACACTCAACTTCAATTTTAACAAACAGAAATGAACGTACCTACTACCTGGACAAGATGAGACCTATCACAGGATGATAGGCTCCATTTACCCTGCTGTCCTTGAAGTATGGCGACCACCAACAATGAAAATAGGTTTAACATTCTTTAGAAGATATTGAATTATTACAGAATATTTCTCGTACGAGATCACATTTTTTCGATCGGATCCTTCTTCCGTTTATATCTGTCATACAATACAACTTAACGTACTGTACTAAGCTTACAACTATTTCAACTTGTATGTGTATACCATTATGTACCTATTTAGTAGTGACTTCCTACGATTGCACTATATCCTAGTTACTATCAGTATTACGATTTCAATCTCGTAGTAGAGAGTTATCATTCTAGAATATGTCGTATGGGATTGCCTTCCAGATGTGTGTAATGTGTACACACTAATTAATAAATTCAATTTCAACGATTATCATTTTATCAAGTTTAACTTGACGTACCGCCCTAAGTAACATATGGGTTAAAATGATAATTTTTGACATACATGGTTTCTGCAGCTGCAATATTTTACAAGAAAACAAGGTTTTAAAAAGCACGTCCAAGCAGTAAACAGGTGATCAGTACTGAGGATTCGGCTTTTACAAAACCGAATTCTAAATTAAACTAATGAGATAGTGTGATCCTTAATCCAAAAAGGTACAACTTAATTATTAATTACACAACTTTAACTGGTTTCAATACAAGTAAAAGACAGCAATTAAATATAAAAACAAAACTTCAATCCCAAAATCATGTTAAGCTTGAGACGGAAGAGGAAGTAATACAAATGGAAACGATGCTTGAAGAAACCAGAGATAAAATAGTACATTACTCAGGTTCGTTAAGTGGAAATTCCTGTCCATCTGAGAACTGTCTTCAGTTATATAATGAGTTCCTACTGGAATGTCTTGACCTTGCTGGAGTTGAACAAGCTGACGAATACCGAACATTATTATGCATTATAACAGGGGGAGAAGATGCAGGTCTGTTACTTGAATTGTTACTTGAGTATACGCCAAAAGAAGCTCTTCTGTTAACACCGGAATTTTTCTTTGTTCTGCACGGATCATTTCGTACAAGAAATTCCTCCAAAGTTTCCCAACCTCCCCCCACACGAACCATCACATGAACTCCTTTCAGTAACTGCAATTAATTGTACCATTATGAATTACTTCACTGAATCACACGAGACATTTTAAATTATTAAACAATTAATGTATATCATTATTAACTCACTCTGACAAAAACTGTGCGTCCATTGATTAAATACTTTCCTTCAGACAATTTCCGAAGTTTAAAGTTTTTCCGCGTTTCTTCAACACAGCAGCAATGCTTCCCCGATATACGGGCCACTTCATTTACCTACGAAAAGTAGACATCAAGTTTATATTATTAGGTATAGTGTTTTCATCTTTTCATTATAATCTCTTTAGACGCTTTAAATAATTCTACGTACCTTGATGTCTAAATCTGTGGTTCCTTTAAAAACCTCTGGGTGTGGTTGTTCTTCCTCAACTGGTAGACCAGAGTCAATGCTGTCGGTTAAATTTGTTTCTCCTACTTTTTCACTTACTGGGTCAGGTATTTTCGGATTTTCTTTGTTCTCATCCCCGTCGACATCATGTTGGCTAGAATTCGTGTGGTTAAGCGTGTCCCCTCTGTCATTATCTATTTGATGCTCCATGGCGACCAACGCCGGGGGATCAATTCCAAATTTCATTGACAGACGTCCTACTTCCATGAGGCAAATTAAAACGCTTCGAATCTCCCCATGGCTTACTGTTTTGAAACGTCATTTAAATTACAAAAAGAACAGTTAGACTGAATTCTAAGCAAATTTCAAATTAGGATGTATCGAAGGAAATAGCGTAAAAAACATGTAATGAAACCAAAGGTATTACCTAAATCTTCAGTTTCAAAAAGTAAGTTATTGTGCACTCCCAACTCTTTACAAAAATTGATAAAGATGGCAACATTATCCCGAGCAAAAAAGGACCCTCTGGAAGCATTTGTACGAACCTTGCCTTTGAGTTTTGGCTTTACCTAAATAAATAATTTAAAAATTAAAATAAGTTTCACTTCTTTAATAGCTTACGCAGTGAAAGTTTTCACACTTTTTTTTACACTCAAGCGCTCAAGAAAATTTTATAAAGCAGAGGATTCAAAAATGGTTTTCATTGTGGGAAATTTACGCAATAATAAGCAGAGAATTTATACAACAATTAAAAGCATCAATTAGAATTACTGTCAATCACATACCTGAGCATTCTCTGTTAAACTGGCCTTTTCTTCAATTAATTTTGCCAACTGAAAAAGTATGACTCCAGATTCTAATTTCTCCATTAAGTTTGATGGGCTCAATCCAACACCTGCACACACATGACAAGTAATTAACATTTCCTATATAAAATATTAATAAGTGCACAGCCAATAAAATGAATGCTCCCTTTATTTCATAACTTTGTATGCGGTTAAATCAATAAACTAGTAGCTACTGTCATAATGTAAAGGAACCTTGTTATAGAACTAAAATACAAGAACCGGCTTGAACTGCTACTGCTAGGCGTGTATACATTTTTTAGACGCTGTAATTTATCTATTTTCTTAGTGTAGATAGTAGTAACTACAAATATTTGGAAAGTAAATCCCCTCACCCAATATAGAATTCATCCAGTCAGCCAAGTCATGTGCCAGTGGTAGCAAGGATTTTTCCTGGCTCCACATGATCCTTTCTTGGTACAAATGGAGCTGCTCATCATCCGTTTGGGGAAACATAGCCTCTTGACGATTCCTCTGAAGGAGCTGAGGCGTCATTGAGCCCGTGGCAGGTGACATTAATGGGCTGGCACTTCTCCGACGTGACATCATCGGACTCAAGTTAAGCTGAAGGGAATTGTAGCCCACGGACAGATCTTTGTTACAACCACTGACTCGTTGACTTGAGTGTCTATGATGGAGAAAGTCCATTGTCTGTGAAAAACAGAATCAAACAAATTAATTAATTTTTGTTAATAAATGTAAGTACCACTATGCACTAATGCCATGTAGACATTATCCCACACTTATGAGCCTTGAACTTCTGAACCACTGCAACTGAGTTAGCTGTGTAAGTGTGTACAAATAACTATTTAATCCAAAGGTATTTATTTTTACGGAATACGGAAGATAAAAAATACAGACCTCCTTCCCCTCCAAAAGTCAAAGATAAACTAAATGTTGGTCCAAAGTAAGGAACAACGGATATTTATTACAAGCATACGCGATTCCTCACTCCCGACCACACCATCCCTCCGTAGATTACTATACAATGTTATCAGAATCCGACCCTAATATTTCCTTAAGCTGGGTT
This sequence comes from Dicyrtoma fusca, assembly GCA_034695205.1. Classification (NCBI taxonomy): domain Eukaryota; kingdom Metazoa; phylum Arthropoda; class Collembola; order Symphypleona; family Dicyrtomidae; genus Dicyrtoma; species Dicyrtoma fusca. The sequence continues at coordinate 1,355 of JAQFZC010001537.1, read as the reverse complement.
GAAGACGAGTGCTGGGAAAGGTAGCAGAGATGTACTCCATGGAATACGAAAGGTATCCACTTGCACTTGAGAAAGATACACCTCAGGAATGTCTCCTTCCTTGTGCATCAATCTTTATTTGTTTTCGATACAAAGTTGACCGGCAAGAGAGACAAAGTATAGGTAGGTAGGTACCAACACTACAGAAAATGACTCTTACAACTTACAGCCTCTTGTCTTATGCAACTGGTATTTTGGTATTTTGATATTCCCCCCACTTCAAATTACACTGTAGACCTTTTAATAATAATTGTACCAAGTCAATTCAAATAGTATCAAACCCAATGGTCTCAAGTCAACACAATCATTAAAAAGTAGTTGTTGAGTTCCATCTGAATGCTCCGTCTGCTATCTTTTCACATGCTCAAGGCGATGATGGGTTCTTCTTTACATAAATTGTATCGAATTTGATGAATTTAATTTTTCCATGCTGAAAAATGAGTAGGTGTATTAATTTATTTCCATTGCACTTTATTTGAGACTTGAGACTTATTAAGGATTCTGAGCTGCCGTCTTCTACCATGCAAAGTACGAACTAGTTATTACTTAACACAACATTACCAATTATCTTTTCTCATAACTTTGAAATGAGACAAGAGCAATAGTTATTAAAATGCTAACTTGCATCAAACCATCCGATCCTCTCATTCCCAAGGCTATCTTCTCTATGCCAATTAAATTTATGCCTGTCTTGTGTACAATGCAAAATCCAACAATGCATCTATCCGGGAGTATTTATCAATAGATTTTTGTACGGACGAATGCTACATATATACATACACCTGCGTACCTATACCTATATCTATTATTCGCGTTCGTGTTACTGACCAAGGCGTTGAGTGTGGGAAAAAAAATATTCTGCTTTAGCAAGGAGTAAGGAATGTTTTTTCATCTCATTCTCAACCGAAAACCAGACGCGAATTTAGGAGGAAGGCAAAACTAATGGAAAAAATTAACAAAAAAACTAAAAAACTAATTGAGGTTTGAAAGATGGAAGGCCAATTTGCTAATAATCGAATAGGTAATTCAAATTCACTTAATTGGGTATACGCAATTAAATTCGTAGCACACCGCACTGCGCACTGGTTTTGTTAAAAATTGAAAAATAATTAAGATGAATGTGTTCTTTCATCTTTCAACTATGTATGCAGCATGCTATAAGACATTTTTATCATTTCATCTTTTTACAACTTTATACACAATGAGTGTCTTTTAAAGAAATTTGCATAAAACTTACTCTTATGCCTATTGTATACTTTTCTCTTAATTTGATGATCACGTCATATTTCGTTTCGTTTCATTCGCCGATTCTGAAT
>JAQFZC010001536.1:0-29244 GCA_034695205.1 Dicyrtoma fusca | reverse complement strand
TACGAGACTTGGAGACCGCAACAGAGGGAGAACCAGAAGACATGATGAGATACACAGACTGATGACTCTGAATCTTCCCTTCTTCCACAACTGCACGTCTACACGTCCAACTCAGACAAGTGTTCACATGTGACTGGGCTTCCTCCGTCGTCAGTTTAAGTCAAGACACACACACACACACTTTATCAACTCAAAGCCCACAGAGAGAGAGAGAGAGAACCCAGACTGGGAAGGGAAACCCTGAGCGAAACCAAACCAAACCACTAAATTCTCCGTATATCTCAGTCAGTATCAACTTGAACAATTTCACATTAGTTTCACTAAACAGATTTCGAGGTACCAGTACCAGTATCCCTTGAGTAGGTCTACCTATTCTGTATACAGTATTTACTAGTTTCCTTTGATTTAGACTTAGACAGAACACATTTACAGGTATAGATGTTTGTATAGCCGTAGTTCCTAGTTGTTGTAGTTTTTGTGTAATTGTATTAAAAGGTTCTAGTTGGACTTGCACTTGAAAGGACCCAGAAAAAAAAAGAAATGCATGTAGTAAGAACATTAGAACATTAGCTTAAGCTACATGCCGAGATCCTGACGGTGATGATGCCGAGCTGTAGAAGGAAAAATGGAAGTAAAAACGAATGAATGAACTCACTCTCTTGGGCTGCGGGATGAATGGAGACGAGCTCCTATTGCTCATCGCATCTTGTTTTGTTGTGATGACGCAAAAATTTTAACTCGCAAAAATTTATTCCGCTCATTTTAATAGTCAAATATGTGTGGACTCAGACGTTCTTCTCAAGACTCACTAGTCACATGTACCATCCTCAAAAGACATGCCATCCACATCATATACATACACATTCGCATTCTCGTCGGTACGTCCCTTTAAATGGAAATAACAAACAGTCAAACAGTTTTATTAATGAGCAATGATTTCATGAGCCGAGTCTTCAGTGCTACATCCTTCTTATTTGTTAGTTCTTTGCAGAGTGACGGTGACGGCACAGTTCTACATGCGTCTTCATTCTCACGATGTTTAACCTACAGGTATATGCACCACCTTTCCTGTTATACAGGTGATATAGGGGCCCTGGCAATTGCTACGTCTCTGAAAGATGCTCTTGTGTAAAGTGTTTGATGGGGTACCAGTTATGCTATCTCGAGTTTTGGGTATTTTTTCAAGTTTTAAAAATAAATGCGATTTTTTCCACTTTCAAAAGCGTAAAAATCAAATTATTTTCCAAATGTTGTATCTGAGCTGATATCGTATGAGGTAGTATTTGTAAGATTCCTATTTAGGGTTACATGTGTAAATTGATTGTAAATGTGCGACTGAAGACTGGGTGTACCTCCGGTCCTCCTCTTTAACACATACTTCCACACACTCCTCACCCACAATCAGTTGAGTCAAGCCAGCGATTAGACTATTAGTCTATTAGGGAATACGGCGATGGAGGCAGACGTGCCTTCACGATGACTAATGCGGCGAAAAAGTCAAGTCCAAAAGTATACAAGCACCCTAAGCCAAATAAGCTTACGATTACTTCCATTGTTTTTCCAAGAAGTCAAAAGTTTCAAAGAAGTCAAGTCTTTCAAACGCTACGTTAGTTCCTGTAAGTTGTAAGTTGTATGTAGTTTGAGAGTTGCAATCCTGCTCAACTTAATAATCTTGACTCGCTTTGCTTTATGTACTTTGCTTTTGTGACTGACTGACTGACTGAGGAAGAAAAGAGTTGAAGCTATGGCAAAGAGGTGGACCATGTTGTGGAGTAAATTAAGGGGCTTTTCAATTACAACGGAATTATAAAGCTTGTTGGTCTCTTTCTGTTATATTTCCCATGTTTTTGTTAATCTTGTTTTTACCATCTTGTTTTCCTCAGGTAAAGAGATTCGTGTTTGAAGTTTTTAAGCATTCAACAAACGTAAAAGTATTAATTAGTTTTTTATCTTGTTTGAAAATGAAAATATCCAATTTGCACCTTTGGAAGACGTAACAAAATGTTTGACGTTTTATCATTTTTTTTTAAATAAGTAAAAAAATATAATATTACTACTAAATAAAATGTGTAGCTTTTGTCTTTTTTATGACTTGGTCGTAATATTTGCTAGGCCCAAAAGCACGAGGAAGAAAAAATAACGTCAACATCAAAGTCAAAGTCTAACCAGAGACCAAACCAAGAAGTTATTGTACAGATAATATAAAGCAAACTGAGCAAAGTACAAGCTAACATATGAAAGTATATGTAAAGTGGAGAGACGGGGGAAAGGGGGTAAAATAAAAGGAAAGCGATAATAGTTTATAAACTGAAGGAAGGCAAGACGAGTTAACCCAGAAGGACGCGTACACAGATTTTTTTATGCCGCTACTTTATTAAGTGGGGATGACGTCAATTTCTTTTATTCCTAGCCTCAGCTCTAGCACAGGAACAGCGATAATAAATAGCAATAAATAAACTTACTACAATACTCCATGTATGCACCACCCTGCAACTAAAACCAAACCATTCAACTACCTACACGTCCAATACTTTACTCTTTACACCTATAATCTCGTCCCTGCAGACTTACATACATAAATAAATACCTATCCTCTTAATAATTTAATGCCAGACTTACTTGCTTTTGGCTTTGACCAGTTTTACAGATAGCTCTTCTTCACCCAAGTTTACAAAAGTACCTACCTAGTTACTCCATTGTGTTGTTAGTTAAATGAGAAGAACGGGAACGGGAACGCCGGTGCAGTGCACTCCATAAAATTCCAATAGACATCTAACGAAGGACCAAGAGCAAGTACAGGAGCGAAAAAAAATACCAAAAGGAGTAAAAGTATTTTATGCGTACGTATATAACATTTAATGTTAAATTGAATAAGGGTCCTTTCATATATTACGTCATCTGTTTTCCGTTGAAACTAAATCTTCACAAAAAAAAATGTGCATAAAATTTACAGTTTCAAAAAGTACTAATCGTAGGTCTCATAATCATTTAACGTTTCCAAAAAGTAAAGCATTTTTATTATTTTCACATTTTTTGAAAACCCAACAACTTCAGTGAATGCAAAAAGTCTTCCACACTCAATTCCACAGTGAATATAGGAATTTACAGTTTCAAAAAGTGCTCAAAATTTCCATTTTTAATCATAGGACAAATAAAATCCTATGAGAGCAATAAAATAAAATCTTCCAAAGTGAAATATTTTATATTTTTACAAAATCACAATTTCAAAAAGAGTAAACATCATATTTAGCTTTTCCAAAAAGCAATATGTTTCTTTTATTTCCATGTTTCTAAATGGGAAAGCATCTGATGTGAACAAAAATAAACATCTTCAACATGGAGACATATTATATCGACATATCAAAGTTTGACGTTTTAAAAAAATGGTGAAATATTTTTTGACTTTCTTTAAATGTTTACATTAGGCTCTTGCAATTTAAAAGGTGTAAAAAGTCAGTCATATTTACTATTTACCTACCCTAAATGCCAACGAAGATGGTTAGTTTTCTGAAAGGTTTCTGTGCAACGTAAAAATTGACAGGCCCCAGAGCACTGCACTAGAAGAATACTTGGAAGCTCTCAATACCACAAAATACAGAGTCTTTGAGGTATCAACTGTCTAAAGAATGAAGGTCCATGAAGAAAAGGAGCGATGCAGAGCACGTAGTTGGTGAGCATGAGGGGTTTAAGGGGCAAAATGGGGCACATGAGGGAAAAAAGCAGTAGAAAAAGCAGTATGGTATAGCTTGTCCCATTTTGCTTCTTAGCCCACGAATGTGGTACATACAAGTTTGACTTGGACTGTCTCACCGTTTAGCTTCAGCCTCAGCAGCATTTCTTCGAATGTTCAATGTCAGCTCAGTGTCTGCTAATGGGGCGGTCAGTCACAGTTTACAGTTTCCAGTTTACAATCTCTACAATGCAATAATGCATAATGTGTGTCTTCCAATGAATGCACAATTGTCCCTTTTAGTAACAAAAGCGCATCAACATTTGGACGCCCGGACTCTCTCATCTCTTCTCGAGCTCCTTCACCCTCTTCTGCTCGGCATCATGGACTTTCGACCGCATCTTCCCTACCGTACATCCTTGTACTGAAGAAGCAAAAAAGTGTCTGTCAATTTTCAACCGTAAAGTCATACATAGGTGCTGTGTTGTGTGTGTATTTATCTACATCCAAGCAGCAAATTGTCTCTTTTAAAACCTCTATTTCACATTTTAAAAAGCACTTTTTCTCACACTCGTTTTGCTTCTCCTTAAATGTACCTACGTACCTATGTATTTATAGCTATTTACACTTTTACAAAAGCACGTAATTCCTTTGCACCTTTAAAACTTGTCGAGAAACAACGTAACCTATTCAAAAACCTACACATTTAAAAATATGCAAAACCAGGTTTTGCAGTTAAAAAATGTAAATCACTGATTTGTTGGGGAGATAGACCACTTTGGCTTGGAATTAAAAAAAGGAATCAAAAACCTGGAAACGAGTTGTTTTGCTTCTTCGCTCAAGCCTGTACAATCTACTTACAATTACAATTACTACAACAAGGAGTACCCCTCTGTACTTTATGTATCACGTACTCACGCTATAGGCAATAGGCAGGCATAATCATCATGTATATTAATGTTGTTGGAGTGAACTACACTGGTATCAGAACTACCCCTGTTAAAATTCCTAAAATACAGGAGAGGCCAGACACATGTTATATGCATGAGAGAGGGAAAGAGACAGAGAGGGTATTTTGTATGTATACGTATGTACGTGTTGGGTCGTTGGATGTAAACTTTGTGAAGGAAATACAGGAGTCAAAAGTTAAGTGGAGATGAGGTCCGAGTCAGACGAAAGTCAGAAAAAGAAAAGCGGCAGACTCCAACGGATATATGCATATAGGCAACCATAATCCATAAAGTAGTAGCTACAAGCAACATGAGTAGTACAAAGATGAAATGATACATAATAGATTGTGTTGAAGTTTGAAAAGTTAAAACGCTATCAGTCTCCGTATATAATCCAAATCCAAATATAAGTCTCCCTCTCGAGATACTTAAGAATTTATTTAAGGGCTATAACAATTGTTGTCACTCTCAAGCACTCATACCGCACACACACACACAGGCCACTCGAAGTCACAAAGCGTGGTGGCCCGGCCTATGGCATTGCAGGAAGGGCAGACAGCGAGAAAGAAAAAAAAACTCAAGTCATATAAATTACAGTCATCAGTTTATAACACTTTTCTCTTCATTCCTGATTTAAGAAGCAAAGTTGTACATTTGAAAAACTACCTTCTTCAAAAAAATTTAAACGATGCAAATTACATACATAAATGCATCTCTACCACAATTCTTTTACAAGGTGCATTAAAAGGTTAACCTTTTCGAAACGGCAATATATCCAGTTTTATATCTCTTTGAAAAGACAAACTTGTTTTGACATTTTTAAAAAGTGTTATTTACTAGCTTTAACCTTTTTTAAAACGCTAATTTCGGGTTTTTGACCTTTTTGAAAATGCTAATTACTTGTTTTGACCTTTTTGAAAACGATAATTCCTTGTTTTGGCCTTTTTTAAACGCAAATTCCTTGTTTTTACCTTTCTTAAAAGTGTTAGTTACTAGATTTTACTTTTGTGGAAACGTTAAATAATAGTTTTAACCTGTTTTAAAAAGATTAGTGTAGAATAAACACTTGTACAAAGGATTCTTTCTATAGTTGATGGCTTCGCAGTTCCGAATAGGTTAAACATGTAAAATTATCCCTTTTACACAATTTTGAAAACGTGCAAGATGTTCTATTTAAAGGTTTTAAAATCTTGCAAGCTTTTTATTATTCGTGAAGGTATGCAAATGATCTAAAGCCTTATAATAATGGTAATGGTATTTATAACTTTTTTTTCCTTTACCGTTCTTTTGACATTCGTCCTTTTGATTCTTAAGCGGGAATGTTTATATGAAAATATTATATGTAGATGTCAACTTTATATAAAATGTGGCATTCCAAGACACCGTCCACTTCTTTACAAATACGCAGATCCTCCTGTCTGTTCTGTCCTCCCTTGTCGTCCGCCTCACAAATCCTTCTCAACAATTGAAATGAAAATTAAGATTGTAGATAGTGTCGTGGTTCACTTGCATCAGCACGCAAGGATGAGTGCAGATGTGTAGTATAAACTGTAACTGTAGGCAGGGGACAGGAGATAATAAAGATCCTTGAACTTGTTAGATAGTAAATTTCATAAACTGTAATGTAAAAAAAATGTGGTCCTTATACCCTCGCCGTTAATGGTTCACTCCCTTCATCTTTCCTTCTACATTTTAATTTTAATTTATTATAAAGAATCCGTAATTTCCATAATCCAAGGAAATCATAATTATTATCATTCAAATTATTGGGAAAACACAAAGTTTTGACTAGAAATTACTAAATTAGTAGAAAATAAGGCTGGTGCTCGTGGTCTGTAATTTGGATTTGGATTTTTGGGATGACTTACTACTGATATGATCAATTGATGGCAGCGGCGGCGTTGTGTTTAGATTGGATTTTGTTTTCCATTTTCACTGCAAACCTGAAAAGGTTCAGTTGGATTTCTTTTTTGTCTCTCTTTTTTTTACAGGAATTATAGTAAAAGAGATTATAGTTGTTTTCAAAGTTTCAATGCCATGGGCAAGATGATCAAGTTCGGCTTCGGCTCTGCTTCAGCAAGCTTTTGGTTTCCCTTCCTTGAGACTACTAGACCAGTCCAGACCAGACCAGACCATGGCCAGTGCAGTGTTTACTACTAGAAAATTAATAATGTATGCACCAGCAAAAAAATATTGAATACGATAATAACACGCACGGTAATTACAGTTACACCTATCTAGCATGGTATGCCGTTGTATTATGGACGTACCTACATATATGTACATACTATGAGGAGGCTCCTCCGTATCGTAGGTAATCTGTTGGCGAAAAAATTTAATTCGAATAAGAAATAATGGTCGTTGGATGAATCAGATTCAAATTAGGTTTTTGTACCCGAGAGAAACTCATGCAGCAAGGAGTTGGGTGAATGATATGGCTATGTGAGCGTGCAATGTCGGATCACAATACAAAACAAATGGTCCATCGTCAGGAAGGAGTATTGCAGTTATCACGTCAAACAACTTGGGTTTGGATATGAGTATCATATAAAAAGATAAAACAATGTTTTGTGTTTAAAAAGTTTAAAATATGTTTTTTACTATTCAAAACAGTTTAAAACATGAAAGTAACATATTCCAGAAAGCCAAAACTAGCGATTTTAATAGGTGACAGGCGTTTAACATTTACATCTTGCTATTAACCTCTTTGCACCTAGGAAACCATGGAAAAAATCCTTTTTAAAAATGTTTATTCTCCAAATTAACTTTTTCAAAAAAGCCAAACCAAGAAACTGACGTTTTCAAACGCATTCAAAACTAGTAACGAACACTTTTAAAAAGATCAAAACTAGAGATTAACACTTTTTCAAAACGGTCAAAACTAGTAAATAACACTTTTTCAAAACGGTCAAAACTAGAAAATAGCACTTTTTCAAAACGGTCAAAACTAGAGATTAACACTTTTTTAAAACGGTCAAAACTAGTAAATAACACTTTTTCAAAACGGTCAAAACTAGAAAATAGCACTTTTTCAAAACGGTCAAAACTAGAGATTAACACTTTCAAAACGGTCAAAACTAAAAATTAACATTTTCAAAAAGGTCAAAGCTGTAAATAATCTATTTTAAAAGCATTTAAAACAGGAAATATTACCGTTTCCAAAAGGTTAAACATACCAAAAAATCTTTGTAAAAAGTATTTTTACGCATTGTAGTAATGGATTGGTTCCCAACGTGAACAATGCGTGTCATCGTCGAGTGTGCAATGCAATGGAAATGCAAATGCAGTTTCGGTACCTACCTATACAGATACAGAAAGAGAGTGGAATAGAGATTATAGCGAGAGAAGCTGTCTACAAACATAGTTTAGGAAGTTCCATTTAAGATCGTAAGAAGATAGGAAGATCCCTTGCAGGTTTTACTGTAATTTGTTGGTGTGAGGTTTTTAAAGTTTTTCTCGTAATTCTCCCTTGAGATGACTTTGACTCCGCTGCCTGCCTGGTTAAAGGGTGTAACGTGGTCTGAAAATGTAGTGTCAGCGAAAGAGGTACCTTTTAGGTATTTGGTTTGGCTGGTCGGTGGTCTTGTTTAACTCATCTGTACTCGACTGCATTAACTTACTTATCCCATCTCCCAGTCTCACAAACACAAACTCACTCACACACAGCTCAAGTCTTTAGGGAATCCAATGATTTCCTTTTTTCTTTCGTCTTCTTCTTTTTTCATCCTCAATCAGCTCTCGGCTCTTTTTCAATGACTAGGACATTGCAGTGCACTGCACTGACACTGCATTTCAGTACACATAGCACTGGAGGACTTCTACTAACGTACATAACTGGTCTGTTCTTTATTGGTTGATAGACACAGGCACAAATGTACGGAGACAAGTGCTTCAGAAAGATCCACAATACATTCATACTTTTCCTGTAGCCACCGTGCAAAGTGTAGTTCAAAAAAAAGGTTGGGAAGCTTAGCCAGGAATTCATAAGAATACAAACAAATCTTTTGGCAGTTCAGGCCGATGCATGGAGTATCATATTTTCGTTGTACTTGGGGGCCTTGTCAATGGACAAGGGACTTTTTTGAAGGTCTTGTCGAAACTCAAATCGAATCAAGTAATATATGCTAGACCCCTTGGACGCTTACTGCATAGGTAGATGTATGATGTATGTATAACAAGTTTTATTCTGCATGCGCGATCTATGAAAGAAACAAGCCTCAAAGAAAAAATTTTACAAATTTAAAGACTTTCATTTACGTCAAGCCACCGTGCTTCGTCCCCCGTATTGGGAGTACAAAAAAAGTTCTGTTCCGACTTCCGACCCGAACCTGAATTAAGCGTACAGTCCAAAATCGAAGTCCAAAGTGAATCAATTTGAAGTGGAAGCCATTTTTATTTCTTTGTGCGTTGTTCCCTTCTACACTTGATTACAGATTGGTCTAGACTTGACTTTGACTTTGCCTTCTTCACTTTAATTTACTTTGTGGTGCCTGTATATTTAATTCATTTATTGTATTTATACTTTGTCGAGTTGACGCACACAAGGAAAAGAACGGAGGAAAGTAAAAGCAAAGGAAAAATGGCAGACTCTTTAGTGTCTGAGATAGAAATAAAACAAACAGAATGGGCTGTACAGGAAAAGGATGAATTAAATACCGCAGATTTTTGCCGCAATACATTCTTATGAGTTCAATATGTATCATCAATTTCGGAGATTGAGTATACTTACCGTACCCCTCGAATAGTATCTGGGTACTTATAAATCTGTAAAAGTTTTGAAACCGCCCTTTAAAGGCAATAACTTTCTATTTTAAACATTTTTTTTTATAGAAACATGCATTTTTAAGATACAAATTAAGCACATCCTTGCTGCGCTGCATGTACATAAATATAGGTATGTGTCTCGGTACTTGGAAAATGCGACATCTCACTAATTAAATATAAAGGGAAACATTGTTAGATGAATGACTCAGTGCGTTTGTGTGGAAAGGCGACATGACCGCAATCCACAATGTCAATAGTACTAAAAAAGAAGGAAATTGCTCTTGTCAAAGGAATCCTTACCATCCACAATGACCCATATATTTCTTTACTTTTTTTTATGACACAAAGAACCTTTGTTCTATTGATTTAGTAGTTAAAAAGTGCGTTCGTCTTTAGTTTCATGCGACTTTGGGGCTTTACTTAACAACTGAGAGGCGGTACATATGCAAATGCATACATACATATAGGTATTTATAAGTACACAGCGCGACGGCAAGTTGAAATTATTTGTTTATTGCAAGGTTTCTCGTTGGGACTCGTTGTACCATTTTATTACATCGGCTCGACTTGGTAATCATTTGTGTCCAAGCAGACTCCCTCACAGTCAGACCGAAAGAGAGAGAGAGAGAGAGAGAGAGCACAGCCAGTTACAAGATGTCGACAAATAGTAGGTACTGCGTGCATAAGGTGTGGAACTCAAGGGAAATTATAATTGTATGCAACTGCACCAGCTGTAACTTTAAAAAACCCAGAAAAACAGTAACGTAACGCCGGGTGACGGGTGCAGTGTATAATTTGTAAGCATGGTGAAATTATGAAGGGTCCTAGTTACCAGTGCACCCGCACTGCAAGGAATGTTGCTTTTATTACCTTCCTTGTCACCTTATTAACTGCTGATACGAAAAAGTTGTGCAGAGCGTAAAAAGCGTAAAAAGGACCCCATGGTTTAAAAAGCAAAATGACTTATGTCAAATTACACTAATAGGTAATAGTGCTTTCACTTTGCAAAGCACTTTTAGCGAACTGCTTTCAAACTGCCGTATAAAAAAAAAGCAGAGAATTTTGAAGGCTTTTAAAGCGTAATTATTGCACATTATACTTCTTAAAAAGCACGCGTTTGTGTACGTACATTTTCAAAACTTTGTAAGTAAAATATTTAGTGCTTCTCGAATCTATTGGATATGCGTCATTTTGCTTCTTAGGCCACCCAATGCCAGTTCAGGTCTGTTCTGTGTGTGCTTTAGTTTCGGATCTACGAAGAATTTATTGACGAAATGAGAGGAAAGGGAGAGTGCCTAAGCTCTCTTACTGTGCATCATTATTAAAGTCTCACTAGTCAGTATTTCCATGATTAGCATTAAGAGGGAAGCAGCTCATCTTGTACCAGATTACAGAGAGTTCATATATTATGAGCCAAAAAATAATTTTAAAATTTTCTGACGTATTTTTAGCATTTATTGGATTCTCAAGTGGATCTTTTGAATGATTTATGAGACCTGAGAGGCGCCAAGGAATCGGTCAGACGGTGGAAGTTTTCATTAAGAGTTAAATGACTGACTGATCGTCAGAGACCCAAGCACCAAAAAATCAAATACCAAAAGCTTAGGAACAGGATTAGGTAGGTTATACAAGTTAGAATACATATATGGCACCATACAAAAAAGACAAGTAATGCACCATCTACATATACCTATACATTTACTAGCTATATCTGCTATATGCACATTAAATACAGACTATACTAGTAATAATACTGGTTTCAACGAAAAAGGGGGAACATTTCTTTTTATTATTTATTTTAATTGATTTGTTGAATCAAAAAAGGTGTAAATCCAGGCTTTGAATGTTTCGAAAACGTGTGAAATAATGCTTAAATTTTAAAATAAATTAATATTCCAATATTTACTATGTCACATAATGCTTATTATTAATTAGTGCAAAAAAAGAAAATGATTCATAATTAAAATGCTGAAACTAAAAAATCAACAAGAAAAGAGAGATTGTTTTGCGATAAAATTTAAAAATCCAGCGGTTAAGTTATTATAAGCTTAAGTAAGCCCAAAGTGGCTTTGGCTTACATAATGACAGATCTGCATTAAGTAATACATAAACTGATGGAGGATTTCCAATGGAAACGTTGTTGTTGACGCTGGGAATGTTACAACTTTGTCAGCAGTACAAAAAGTTCAGCTCCTTCTGTTTCCGTCAAAATGCCGAGTAATAAAGCAGAGCATTACTATATATGTAATAAATTACCTCTAAAACAAATTGATAATTACAAACATTTTAAATGTACATACAACTTTCTTAGAACACAAATGCTCTAAAGAATTTCAAACTTTTAGAAGCTGCATTCAAAATCAGTGTTTCAAAAATTGACTCAGAAAAAATTAATACTGTTAGCAGCAGTCCCTTTCTTAGCCTCACTGAGATTCAGTAAATCGCACCGCCATAATTTACTATCCATCTGTTTATTAAGCCGCGTATGGAGATCATTATTTAGGTCTTTCCTGATCATGCATGAGCACAAGAAGGGAAAAAAGTGTATTTTTATGTAAACACATGCGAACCGGAGAAGAGCACGAACCATGACTGCAAAGCAAAGCTATCATATCTATATTGGCATTATGGCAGAGTTAATAAAGAACGCTGTATTGGGTATATTTATTCCTGTACGCACTTTCGTTTCAAGTTCCCATTGAGAAGACCTGTATTGATTTGGACTCAGTGTAAAGCTCACTTGAACTGGAAAGACCGTCCTCAGAAAAATATCCAAGTATTTTGCATAATCTAACTACTAAAATTCCACATGCTACACTACCACACCAGAACTTAAAAGCTGCTTGAAATTGAAACCAGTCAAAAGTAAAAGCCAAAAAATATACATACTATCAACCTTTTTCAATATTTTTGGAATTCTAAAAGGCTACTACTATTAGGCACGATGAACGATTTTAGAATCCCGAAGTGTTGCCAGCAATTTTCGATTTTTTGAAGAATTGTAAGAGACACAGTGTATACCCCCGAAGCATTATGTACACCATCATACAGGGGCACCCTACAGATAAGTATCGAAGGAAATTAGAAGTGCAAGATTTCGGAAACTGGGATCCAAAGGAATTCGGTGAAGGGATAAATAATGAATGAGGTGCCTATGGGGGTGACGGCAAAGTCAAAAGAGGTAGGGTGCTTTGAGTGAAATCAACCACTTTGCTCCAAAATACGTAATTACCCACCTAGTATGCATATGTATAGAGAGACCATACCTATGTATAGGGCCGGCAAGAGCCTTTACTTCCAACGTGAAACGTCAACCTTGTTGTTCCAGATCATAGAAATAGAATAAGAGTTCCCAGGAAAAATGGGGTTTCTAAACTAAAACTATGCAAAGGATAATCTTGCAATAATTGTGCCTAGAAATAATAATTTAAAACTTGGATGGTGCTGTCACTAATAATCCTGCTCCAAAAACATTTAAAATTGTGAAAGAATAAATGAAGCCAAAAAACGTACCGCACTTGTTTCATACACACTTCTCCGCTTTCATCTCTCCCTTACTTAGGTTTCCTCACACACATGTTTTCCAAGAAGGAGAAGGACGAGCGACAGAATCAAATCAGCTCACGTTTCACAATTTGCCTTCTTTCCCCTTTGCTTTATCCGAACCACAGCCCACCCGATGGGTTGTGTGGTCTTTGAGTGATGATCGCAGTCACATTTTACTTTCTAAGCTCCTATTTTCCAATTCCATGAACTTCGGGTTGATTCTCCCTTTTGAGGTGACACTTTGAGTGGATCTGAAGCATTGCACTGGTAAATTAAATGCGCATATATTATTAGATTATTACTATTGTTTGCACTTCGCATTTCGCACTTTCCGAATAATCATCTGAAGGTCACAAACAGTTTTGAGCTGTAATTTAGTGTTTATATCCAGTCCCGTCTTGTCTCATGCCAGCCACTGCATTACACTATAAAAGAAATTCCGCTGACTGATTCTCAAAAAGTAATAAAAAAAGCCGGTTTTTATTCATAAAATACTAGCCCACCTTTATTCATGTTAGACCAGACCAGAGAGAGCAGAAAACTAGAACCAGAACCAGTGTAGTGGCTGAAATAAATTATTTATGAGGCCAAGGAATTATTCCCTTTCTGGGTTTCAATGTTCATAATTTATTTATGAATTACCTAAAATGGAACAGAAGGACCAAGAATCAAAATTCAGAATGATAGTGACTGACCAAGTGCTTCACTTGCGTTTTGCGAATGCCATAAAATTAATGGCAAAATAAAAATTCGAATGACCCTTTATACATTATGAGCCTCTTTTTTATTTGAGCGTGCCTACACTTTATAGGTAGCAAACCCTCATAAAATAAAAAGGAGTTTGATATATTTTTTTTGTAGATATCATAGTGCTGCCGATTTGTAAATGTGCATCTACATACGAAATACATTATGCTTCTCACGAAGTATGAAAAAGTCACACACACACACACAAAAGAATTTACAGTGATCATATCTCCGACGGATCCGCACTGCAGATGAGAGAAAGGAAAAATAAAGATGCAAAAATCATAAACAAGCGTTTTTGAGCATAACAAAGTTAATGTTGGTCAAAAGATTTCTTCTTGATGGGGACTGTGGGACTGGGAATGGAAGTAACTTGCAAATATTTCTACCCCAACTTTATTATTTTAGTCGGATGAGCATGTTTACGACATAATTAGCGGATGGATGTAAACTGTAAACCCTTGTATACTTACACGTACGTGAGGTGGTGAAGTAGGTAATTAGGTACAAGGAATGGAGACGGACCAACTTTTTAATTACATAACTTAAACGGCGAGCCGCGATTGTGCAAAGTTCGTGAGGATGTACCTGCGCGGCTTTATACGTTTGTAGTCGCCAATTATTATTAATACTAGGGGTCATTCAATCGTTAAGTGGCAGTAAAACTAGTCGGGCATAGCAAGTAGTAATACTATCTCTTTCACACCTTCAGAAAAGGTTCAAATAGCATGTTTTGCACTTTTAAAGGAGTCCATCACATTTCTTGAAAATGTAAATGTTACATTTTGTAGTTCATGTGGGTATATTTAGTAGTACATATAGGTATGAATGATGTTTGTCCTTTATTGTGAACTGACGATGTGTAAATAGGTAACTGCTGTCTTGAAAATGCCAAAATCCTGTTTTGCAATCACTGTATGATTGTATGTAAAAAAAAAACAAAAATGTATGTCTTGGATTTTTTGACAAAGTGAAAATCAAAATTATGTGACCTTCCTGAAGGACTAATACGAATCCAAATATTAGGAACGTTGTATTTGCAAGGGTCGCCTAATCGACCCACCAGCTATTTTCCATTATAATAGAACATGTTTCTTGTGTCCATTCTATCTTTTGCTACACGTATGTACAACCCTGTAAATAATGCTGCCATTTACATTACTTACAAGCACCACATTAAATCTTATCATTGCATTGCCCAATCCACACATAAATAAAACTCAACTAGTCGAGACTTGACGTTTGTGTAAAAATCATCAAGCATTAGTATTTAGCACATGTCTAGTTGACTATAATGACCATGGTAAATAATGTTATTGCAATACCGCTAGTTACTTCGCAGCTCATCTAGTATATGGAAATTACAATTAAATTTGCATAACGATTCTTAGAATTTCTGTAGAATAAAAATGAAGCGCGAATTCCCAATGTATTTTTGTAATTAACTTAGCTACGCTCGTGCAATGTTTTATAAATCGCTACGATTAGCCACTGGGACTCAATCCAGTTTTTAGCACAAAAATCTTTTATCCGTAACAATATAACATATCAGCTACTCCGAAAATGTTTCTGAAGAAGACGTTGTATAATCGACGAAGGTATAAAGTCTTGAGGAATTTACTGAACGTGACCATTTTAGTACTTATAATACTTTCAAAGCCTTCAAAAACAATTTTAGAAATAACCATCATCAAGAGAAGTACCCTTGTACAAATTTCCCATTTGAGATTTTTGGATTATTTACATTCGTAACGATGCTGACTGAGGATTTGTGGAAACAGCACTGAAGAAATCAGTTCAAATCTGCAATCATCATCTGATCTAATCTTCGGGGTTCCTAAGTCTTCCTTTTTTTCAATAAACTGAACAACTACATAACAAAGTCTGCAGCTAACAAAAGTCGGAAACTTGTATGAGATCCTTTGGGCCTAGGCTATCCTCTATTATAGACATCATAAAATTTTGTTTTATTAATTATGCTCTATTATTATTTGGAGACATGACATAACCCAAGCGTTTGACCGTATTGGACACAAGCATATGTTTGAGCAAATACAATCCCAACCAGCGCCATCTTGTCTGAAAAACCTATCCTGCAATCTGGGTGCAAATAATTTTACCCGCATAATGACCAAACCAGGGATTTCGGGGACGATAAAATTTGAGCGGGGGATCATGGAGGGCGGTCCGATGTCCCTATTTCTTTTTAATATTTGTACTGATCCAATGATCAAGTAATTAAGCGAAAGAGAAGTAACTGGCAAGTTTGAATTTTTCCAGGTAATTCCTTCGTCGCTGCAGATAGAAGATATCGTGACGACAGTACTTAAGAAATCAGCACAAATATGAATTCACTATTTGTATTCGAGTACACCGATCAATTATCGCTCTTTACGATTAATTTTATAACTTACCTATATTGCAAACATAAACTTTTGTTTAAAAAATTCTGATAAGTATACTGAGTCCGTTAGGCTATCCTCGTTGGAGGACAGTGATGAATTTGTTTAGTTAATAAAGTTCGTCTTTCTCTGCGTATTTGCTCTCTACGGCGTGATCATATTTCAGGAATATCATCTGGGAAAAATAATCGGATTCATTTGTTTTACTAAACCTATTTTGCTGAAGGCCTACGTTGAAAGTTCCAAGCTAAACCTTTCAATTTGAAGCCCTACAGACGAATAAACGGGTTACAAGGATGAAACATTAAAGAATAAATTTAAGGCAATTAAACGACTGGTAAACTAGTAAGTATGTAATGCTGTTCAATCATTATTTATAAGAATTATTATCAACATCCAGTTCCTTTACAATATTTTATCGGAAATAGATACCAATTATGACTTGATCGTACGTACAACTATTTAGTATTTCTGGAGTCAAATACACCTAACTCACAAGTAAAATCTGGTAGCTCATACTACGTATAAATAATACAATATAATCTTGGTTTTACGGCCACAGCTCTGAATGTTTAAAGTTTCAATTTCAAATGAAAGTTAATTACATACATATTTTTTAGTAATCACATAGAACGGCAATGAACACTTAATCAATTAGTTGCACATATTCTTATTATTTATACTGAATACATTTCGTAAAACTAAAGCATACTTAGCATAATAACCAAGTCACATTCTAAGTAGAAAAAATCCGGCTATGTCACTTAAAACTAAATTATTAACAAAATCCAATTATCGTTTACTAGAAAACAAAGTGATTGCTTAAAACAAGACAAGATCGAAGTTGAGTAATACGGCAAGTCTTTATATCTCGTACACAAACATTTAAATTGGGCAATATACTCGCATACAATTCTCATACAGTAATCCATAGTTTTAAAGTAGCGAGATTGAAATCAACTACCCTTCTACACCCAATAATCAACCTATACATACGGGCGGGCTACAAATTAAAACTATGCATGAAAGATGAAGCACATTCAGGACTGAGTCAGTACATTTTATCAGCTAATGCTACCACTACCACACCTGAGCTTCTGATAAAAGTTCCCTTGACAATGCAATTTCCAAAACTGCAGTGCTCCCTGCTGTGCCCACATTTTCCAATATTATTAACTCTATCGTGCACGCACGTGTTATGGTACTTGAATTGTAATTCTTCATGATCTTTGAATCAAAATTGCTGCAGATACCTGGTTTAAAAAATACCATTTTTGGTAAAACAAATCTACAGAAACTGACACCTTGAGCGTAGCGCTGATTTAGATGACAGGAAATAAAGGCATTTACGAAAATGTACCTTAATCTAAATCCTCCACGAGTGTCATCAAATGGAAGTAACAACTTATTAAGCCAAATGCTAATTTCAGAATTACAATCATTTTACACAAAGGCAGTACGAAGTTTTCGAACGAGATTGAAGGTTCGTAGCGAGTTTAAGGTACGAAAAAAGATTACACTGTAACATAACGGAAAACGGAACGAAATTAAACAAACATGTAAGTGTTAAGGATTTCTACGTTGTCTGGTCCGAAGGTTCTTCTCTATTTCAAATTGCCGCACATCTGCCCTGTGCAAGAACTCCTGGCGATCTACGTAACTGTAAAAGAAGCATTAAAAATTATTACACTATAACACAAATAATGAATCATTAGAGAAGTCATCAAGTAATGTGTTACACATTTACTAATTACCTACATTAGCTTCGACATATAATGTACGCAATACAAATAATCGCTTACCCGTCTTTGCTTTTGACATGAGTTTTAAGTTCTTCATCAATTCCTTCATCCTTCTTAAAGGCTTGCCAATCTAATCTAGATTTTTCCAGAGTTCCCATCTTCTGCTTCTTGTTGGATTGTATAGCACTCAGCACTGCGGACAGGCCTCCAGCCTTTTTAGCTCCAGGTTTTGCAACTAAGCCTATTTGTGCTGGGCTGCCACTGAGAAAACTTATTCTGCCTTTTCGAACAGGGAATCCCGTCGAAGCTGATGGTGTTGTTGAGGAAGTTTTGTCTTCAGTAGTTGTACTAGTAACTGCGACTTTAGATTCACCGGGAGAAATATTCGTGGAGATGGAAGATGATGAATTGGAACTGTCTATAGTTGAGGATCCATTACACATCGGACCACTAACTTTTTCTTCAACCACTACTTTTTCGCCTGCAAAATCGTAAACTTTCTTCGTTATAATTCCTTGGCTATTTGGATCGGGCTTTTTCTTTTTAGACAGCTCTTCAACACCAGACAAGAAATCTACAAACAAAATAAGAAGACCAACATTGCAATGATACGGAATACAGTATATTTAATGTTCTTATAATTCGTGCTTATAATGCAACCACTAGACAAGTGTCCGTGAATAATTTAAAAATTTATACAATAAACAGCAATCGGCGCATATTTAGAGGAAAAGATTTTGAATCATGAGCATGTAACACGTTTTGCGAATGCCTTACCACTCCATAGTCGGTCAGTTCGTTTCTTTTCTGCTTCTTCATCGACTTCCTTAGTCTGCTCTTCCTCAACACCTGTCGAGTGTAGATTGACTGAAAAATCCTCATCGTCTAGATCATCATCGCTGTCATCATTATTTCTTTTTAGCTTCTTTCCTTTGCCTTTTTGAATTTTCTTTCTTTTCCCTTTGCTGCCTGCCCTTGGTTTACCTTCAGTTGCCTTATCATTAACATCTTCTTCACTTACATCTGAATCAGGTGCTACAAAAAAAATTAAAAAATTATACACAGGTATACTTTAACAACCTATTCGAAAACATCCTGAAGTTCGATTGTGTGATGATACTGGTATACATGTACATGTACAATATACATGTACAACATATGTACATGTAAAGCAAACTAAGAAAGTAGGAAAGAATCTTCCTTAGGTACTTTTTTACAACGTTGAAACTTTAGCATCTAATGGAAAAATTAAAATGACGACTGTGTCCGTAACTTTATTTTACTGCTATTCGTACGCACTTATTTACTACGTAATTTACCGAGAACGTGTCTAACAAATTTTAAATGCAAATAATGAATAACAATTAAATGCATCTACTTACTTACAAGATTCCAAATAATATATTTAGAAATTCAAAATATACGGAAAAAATTAAAAGATACTTCAATAGTTTACTGTGATTGAAATTAGATTTGTTTTACAAAATTGCTCTATGTCAAATTCTACACCTTTCAGTAATTATACATACAACGGGTAAACTGAATGGTCGTTAGGTTGGACGATAAAATACCCATCAATTTTATCCTAAGTTTGGCTTCCTAGAATCACAATCACAAACAGTTTTAACAACCATGAAAATTACTATGACTAGAAATTCGAAGAAGCCATTTTTGCTTTCGCTAATACGTAATACTAATAACTTGGTTTATAGTCTGTAGATAATAATTGCTACGAACTATATGACATCACCACCGCTTTCTTTGCATCGTATAACCAACTCCAGTACAAGATAATCATGCACTATGTAAAATGTAAAGGAACAGCCTCTTTTAAAATAAAAGACCCTGAAAAACTTTCTGACTGAAAAAAAATTTGATATTCTTGCATACGCATTCAGATTTCGACCAGTACACCATACTAAGGTCAAAATTTCTTTTCCGACGACGGTGTTTACGAAAACTCAACTACTCTCACTCAACTGGATTTGGTTGAATAAGATATTAGGGCAACATACTAGATACATACATCTTATAAGTCTTTTTCCTGTCTTAATACAACAAATATGTATCAATATAAATAAATCCAATTTGACTCTAAAATTTTCAGATTTCCTTCGCAAAATCTCACTTCAATTTCGGACTAGCGGCTGCTAAGTTGTAAGTACATTCAACTTTTGTAAATTCAGGATCAGAAGTCTGGCATCTGGAATCCTTACAGCATTTTGTAAACACCGACAACGTAATTATGGTTTGAGTACTCGCCCTTTCTTTTACTTAGTATTATAAACTATGCATCTGCAAAACATTCTAGCCATGTCACTTAAAACATTTCAAGTAAAACCAACGTCAAATCAAGGGGTATTCTCTCCCAACCATGCCGTGTAGAGTAATTGTAAAAAATATAGAAGTGCATAGTGGTCACTTGCATCAGCCCATTAATAAGTAGGTAAAGTATGGAACTAGCAATATACAATTATATATTTTATATATCTATCTCTTAATTAATTATTACCTTCTCCTGGAACAAAGTCCGCATCATCTGAATCCGACTCGTCGTCTAAATAGTCTTCATTGTCGCGGAGTACGTCCATGACTATAATAAAAAATGAACAAAGGCGTTACACAATTTATCCACCCATCCACTCCACCAGCGTATAATTATAATTACATTGTAGTGATTACAGCTAAAAATTAAACTTTACTGGAGCAACATAGGTATGTACATAATTACTTCATTTCATAAATGATGAATGAGAGTAAAATTGTTTATCAAAGTCAAAAGTCAAAAGTTGAACTGTGACTACCTAAGTTACTACCAACAACATACTACATCCAACATCACCAATTACCAATTACAGTTAATACAGTCAACAATAATTACAAAGTTGAAAGTTGACAGTATTTTACATTTTACAAATAAACGTTTTCTTCTACTAATTAAAAGACTCAAAAACAATGGTCACAGTGAGCCCCTATCATCACATACAACATATTTTTACAAAATTATCCTTTTCAACTTTTTCCATTTCATGTTTCACTAATCCTCCTCGAAATATTGACTTTACGAAAAAGTAGTCAACCTTCACACCTACATATTTCGGATGAAAATCAAATTCCGAATCCGCAATCCGATCCGAACGCCCGAAGTGACCATGATGATGAAATATGTACCGATGACCGAATCCGAAAATTTAATTACATACTACACTGTCCATACGAAATGACAAGCGAAAAATGTCTATTTAATCAATAAATGTTGCAAAGTAATTCAGTTGACAAAATACTCATATCTCTGTTTCGTTTATAGTTACGTTAAGTATGGTTTAATACTCACATTTAAAAGAGAAGAGAACAAAGAAAGGTGTTCACTTACGTTTGCTAAAGCCGAAACGATTAAAGTTTACAGATTGGATGTTACAGTATTAGAGGCAGTTGTTGATGCAATAGGCTCTGAATTGAATTCTGGAAACCAAAACGTTCATTGACGCAGCAGACGGGAGGACGGGACGAACCAGCTAAGAACACGGTATTGAGTTGAATGAGAGTGTAACTTGTTAAAAAATATCGCCAAAGAACCACAACACGAACGAACGAACAACCCGGACGAGTGCACCAGAATCAGTCCAAGCCAAGAAGCCAAATGCGAAAAAATAAAATAATTCTACTGGGAAGCACGAGGACGTAACAGTCAGATTAAAGCCACTTCTGCACGTCGTCAATCTCGAGAATCTCGACTCGAACGAATCCTTCCAGTTGGATTTTTACCCACATTGTCAGCCAAGTGAGCAGAGAGGAGCTTTTCAATTATTACGTCCCGTCCCACAAACACACGTTCGAGAGGAAAATACCCCCTGTGCCTGTGCGAGTGTTTTCGTAAGCATGTGAGTTTCAATAATGTGTTACATACCTGAACAAACAATCAGTCAGTCAATTAATTATACATCTATTGAAAAGCGTGAATACTGTCATGCTTTAGAATTAAAAGAATAATCAGAAAACACTTTGCACTTTTTCAAAAGCTAAGCATGTATTAGAATATTAAAAACCATGTTTTCAACTTTTTCAAAAGTGTAACATTAGTTTTTACACTTTTTTGAATAAAGCGTAGTATTGTCTTTCACTTGTTTTGAAAAAGGCGGGATATTATGTTTTACACTTTTTGAAAAAAGTATAGTACATATTATCTTTTTAACATTTAGTTTTTTAAAAGAACGTAATAGTTGTTTGAAAAAGAGTTATACTAAATTACCTTTTACTTTTTGAAAGGTCTGTATAACTATGTACTAGCAGGGCTCTTGAAAGTACACCTGAGGAAAGGAAAGTTGGGAGCCTGTAGATACACCATTGAAGTTGGGTTGTAGATTCAACATTTTTGCATTGAATTTACATAAAAGGGTTGCATTTACAATTTACAACCGTTTTATGTAGATTCAATGCAAAAAGTTGAATCTACAACCCAAATTCAATGGTGTACCTACAGGCTCTCAACTTTTTTTTCCCAGGTGTACTTTCAAGAGCCCTGTGTACTAGTAAGTAATGTGATATTGTACACCTTTTAAAAATCAAAATAACCTCTTTTAAAATTTGTAAAAGTGATTATTATGTTTTACACTGTACAAAATCAAAGTATCACAGTATCCCTTTTGCAAGTCGAAATGTCACATTTTTTATCTCTTAAAATTATACATATCACGTGCATGATAACTGACAGCGTTTACTCATAAGTGGTGTTATAAAATTTTTCAAAAAATAAATTATATTTACAATAATAATTTTGAATTACAGGTCCTATGGATTACCATTTTATTTATTTTGCCACGCTTTCAAACTTTCGGGGTCCGTACTTGAAAATTATTTGACAGCAAAAAAAAAGAGTGGATGGAAAGCGTTTTTCTAACATCATATCATATACTTGCTAGTTCACTACTTCATGTCGCCTTCAAGATGCAAAATCGGGTCAATCCAGTATGGACTAAACTGAAATTAAAATGCGAGAAAGCATTATACACATATTCCTCTATCTACATTTCTAATAGAATATCACGTGTAACCCGTTTGAAAACGTCTAAATCTAAATATCGTGTTTTGACTTTTTAAAAACGTCTGTAGACCTAACATTGCACGCTGGCTGTATAAATTCATATTCACATCCTTTATTTGTACAAGTCTAATAGCTGATTTTGTATGTGATACTGTAATAATACTGTCTCTCTCTCATATGTATTGTACGTACTTGTACAGGTAGTAGGTAGAGGTACGTGGACACTTGTTCGAGTTTACTTTCAGTTGTAAAATAAATGTTTTATAAAAACACGTTTTGATTTTTTTGAGTGTTAGGCGAATTGTACCAGCAAGGAGCATGAAGTAATATTTGGAAGAGCCTCTGAGGGCAGGCTCAGCTAAGCCAAGTGGTCGAGTGCATTGCATTGCGCATTGATTGAGTGTGGAGAAAAGTTGGTGGCTGGATTTAGCTGCTCCGTCCGTTGCGGAGCTGCAGAGGCAACTCATGTCTTTTTTTAAACACGCCCATTAATTCCACGATTTCCCACTCGGCGTTCGCTTGTTGGCCGGCTCGTTGCCATCCACCCGTCACTTCATCTGATTTCTGTGTAAATCCTGCAGACAGACACACGGCCTCAAATCCATCACCTCCACATAGGTAACTCTCTTGTCCAGACCCGGCCAAATCTTCTTCATTTCCAATTAATTTCGGATGAAAAAGAATCTGTCCAGGTGCTAGTGATCATCTTGGAATTTCAAGTCCCTTCTTACCCGCAGGTACCTTTCATTTTGCACTATTAAATAGACAATTAGAAGCCGACAGTTGGTTGTTCTTAGCTGTCCTTTTTTTGAACCGAAAAATTAGGAAACCATGAACTAGTTCATGGAAGGACTTTTGTGATTGTGACTTGTACAGTCCAGTGTCATTATCCTATAATTAATACATATGTAATATGCAGCTTTGTTGCTGTGATGTGGCCAAGCAATGGCCATGCGTTGCCGGCAAGTTTTGTGACGTTCACTATCGGGGATTTGATTTGATTTTCAACCTTGTCAAATGTCAAATATCGTTCCTTGTCATGTCAGTTAGTTGTCCGTCTGTCAGTAGTTTACCGGCTGATTTTTGGTATGACATATCTACATACAACATAGATGTTGTATGTGTAGGAAGGAATCTGTTACAGTTTTGGGTTGACGGTCAACGGTATGGTGGATGGTGCTTGATGGTATGTAATTTGTGGGGGGAACTGGTGGTAATTATATTGTTTTGATTTCTGTGTACAGATCTCACACAATGTTACGTGTGACTCCCATCGCACTCGGGCTGCTGCTCTGCTGCCTTCTTGGCTCTACTATTTCCCAGTCCGTGGAAGTTGAGCCCCTGGTGATACAAAATGTGGAGAGGACCATTGATATCTCCTCTCAACTAGTTCAAATAACCCAGAAGCTAAGGATCGAGAATACCGGGACTGCCGGTGGAAAGTATTTCTTATTTACTGTTGAGCCCCAGTTGAAAAATCACCTGTCGTATTTTGGTGCCACTCTGGGGAAGGAGTCGAAGGGCTTGAGGGCTACCATTGTCAACTTGGCGAGTCAGCCGGATGCCCGTACGTACAAAATCGAACTTCCAGCTGGATCCCCGATCACAAAGGGTAAAGCTGTGGAGATTGAGATGGAAGCTGTCTACACACACTACCTTACTCCTTTCCCCACCGAAATCACACAGAAGGACAAGCAGTTGGTCAAGTATGTTGGAAGCCATTACTTGTTCACTCCATACAAAGTGACGAAGCAAACTACCAAAGTTACTTTGTCCTCTAAAAATGTCGAGTCCTTTACCAAGTTGAAACCATCGTCACAGTCCGATAATGTTTTGTCCTTTGGACCTTATGAGAGCGTGGCTCCATTCAGCATTAGTGAGCTGACTGTTCATTATGAAAACAACAGTCCATTCTTGACTGTTTCCAAGTTGGAGAGGACCATCGAAGTTTCTCACTGGGGAAATATTGCCGTGGAAGAGCGCATTGAGATCTCACACTCCGGTGCAAAACTGAAGGTAAATTTTACATTCTATCCTTTGAAGTTTATTCTACAGATGTACCCTTATGTTTGAGTGTGATCTATTGATTAAGAAATTGTTTCTCTTGTAGGGATCCTTTTCTCGGTTTGATTATCAGCGAGAGCAGAACTCTGGTATTTCCTCCATCAAGGCCTTCAAAACTATTCTACCAGCCGCAGCCCGGGATGTTTACTACAGAGATGACATTGGAAACATTTCTACTTCAAACATGTATGTTAAACACGATTCAGTTGAATTGACTCTCCGACCAAGATTCCCGTTATTCGGCGGATGGAAAACTCGATATGTGATTGGCTACAATCTGCCTTCCTACGAATATCTGTACACTGACGGAAGTCACTACGTTCTTCAAATGAGGCTTATGGATCATGTGTTCGACACTTTGGTGGTCGACGAATTGGTTGTTAAAATTATTCTTCCCGAGGGCGCAAGCGATCTTAAATTGAAGACACCTTATGAAGTGAAGCAGTTACCTAGAACCCTGCATTTTACTTACTTGGATATAAGTGGCAGGCCTGTTATTACTTTGACCAAAAGCAATTTGGTAGAAAACCACATTCAAGACTTTACCCTGGAATATAACTTCCCTAGAGTAAGTTACAATGTTTTTAACCACATTTTTCCTTCTTATACCTTTTTGCGGTTGCGCATTAATGTAAGTTTTAAAGTTGATGCATCAAACCTAATTGAAAAGATCGTTAGCGAAAAGGAAAAGCGATCAGTAAATCATAGCTGAAAAATTAAATACTAATTTGAACTGCATTTTGACGTTTCTAGATTTACATGCTTCGAGAGCCTTTAGTTGTCATTGTCGCCTTTCTGGTCCTCTTCGTAACAGTACTTATCTACGTTCGACTTGACTTCTCTATTTCCTCATCGAAAGTGGCAAAGTCATCTGCAGGAAATTCTGCTGTTGTTGAAACTGTATTACGTCGTAATGCCAAACGTGTAGGCATTTACGAGAATTTTGATTCTCAAATTGCTAAGCTAAAGACCAGTAAAGATACAGCTGCCTATCAGATCGCACTGAAGAACTTGACTCATGATCATAAAGTTGAAACTACAGCCATTAATGAAATTATTGTCAAGACCCGCTCAGAGTCCCCAGAACTTGCAGAAAGGTCAGTATTTAAAAAATAAAAAACAGGATTAGAAGATTTGTTTGTCTCATCATAACTTGGTTGAGATCTTACCGGATTCCGATAATAATAGCGACTCTTCTTTAAGGAGTAGCGCTAAGTTCTGAACATTTGTATTTCGTTTTACAGTTTGTTTTTGTTTTGAATTTTCAGTATTACAGAGCTCCAACGTCAAGATCGGGGTTTCTGGGAAGTCTACGTTCAGTATGGTCAGTCAGTGGAGAAGTTGGTGAATGGAAAAATGTCTCGCCAGCAGTTCATGGAGCAAGATAGCCAATTTTCACGTAAGCGGGACGAGATTGCCGAGAAAATTAATCAAATCATTAAGACGCTGCAATAAGTGAAAAAAAAACATTTAGGAATTTATTACAAAATACCGTGGTCCTGAAGTTGACAAGTTTCCATTGTTTCATATTAATTACGTTTTTCTTTTTGTTTGTAAGTTCACTTCTTACAATCATATTCAGTCATACTTGTACTTGTAGTTTTGCAGACTTTTAAATAACTTAAATTTTCGTGAGAACTGAGCCAGTTGACAGACAATTGATCCTACTATAATGTAAGTATAAAATATAAAATGTGCGTGTTATTATCATTTACGATTTGCTATGAATTTAGCGGTGATCAGTGTTATTCCTTGTTGTGGGTGTAATTGATATTTGAGGAAAGAAGTGAAACCATTTCTATTTCTATTTATTTTGTTGCAGTAACTGTTTTGGTCAGGTATGATATGGGGTTAAAAATTGAAATAAAGACGATTCCATCATTATTGTTGCTTTTAAAATTAAGTATGACTTATAAGATTTTTTACTACCAACTACCATTAATTTATTTGTGCAAAATTTTGTAAGAAATGCAGTAGTGTAATGCGTAATTGCATACATTGGAGTCATAAAATCAGTTTATTAGTTTCTTTTATAATCTTAATGAGTGATCGTCCTGAAAGTTATTAACAGCTGTTGTTGTACTACAACAACAGCTTTTTTTTTTAGTACTTTTCGTTATGTCTGATGCATTTTATTTCTTCTTTGACTTGGTCACGTTTCCTTCCGTACCTTGTTTGCTGGTTCTGGTTCGGTTACTTTGACGAGTATTGTTCAGCTTTTCAGGTATAATTCCTTCTCTTAAAAAGGTTGCAGTTAGAGATGGAGGTTTATGAGCTTCAATGGCCCGATGAGTTTCAATGATCTGCTTGAGCTCGGGAAATCGACCTCCAGAAAATTCACCAACCACTTTCGCCTTTTTCAGGAAAATAAAAGTTGGTACACTCTTCACCTTGTACTGCTCAAGTAATTCTGGGTCACAATTCTCCACGTTCACTTTGATGAAGAGGACATCCGGGTACTCGTCAACCCAATTCTCAAGTATTGGAGCAATTTTCTGACATGGCCCACACCACGTTGCATAAAAGTCAATAACAACGAGTTTATCTCCGGAATATTTAAAGACCGACACCAACTCGGAAGTAAGCCTGATATGGGCAATTGACGACTGGAACGCAGATGTATAAGAGTGATAAGACGATTCCATGCCCAACGGCTGTGGTTGTATGCCAGCTCTTTGTTTTTTCCGTTTACACATGTCAGTTTTGTAGGGGTTACATCTTCATTTTCTAGTAGCCTGTTCAGCCGGTGAATCTTTCAAGCAAAATGTTCGATTTTGTTCTTGTAGTACAACTACATTTATATAAATTAGAGTCTTTAGAATTAAAGAAGGGTTTTCCGAAATTTTTTGAATTGAAGGTATACATAAAAGTATTTGGAAATTATTTCTTTTCTAATTTACCTTACCATAAAACCATAATCTGTCTGATCAAGTTATTGTTGACATTGACATTTTAAAAAGCAGACCGTTAGTTTCTTAATAGCTTCTTTCTTTAGACTCATGACGTGACGGTGACATGAGAAAGAGAATGAATAGTCGAATAATGATTCATTATTTCTCGACTTCAAAAGTAAAAACGTTAAATAATGAAAAAAAAATTAGAATATTATGCAGCTTTATTAATTATTATTATCTTGTAAGAGCGCAAATAATCTAAAATCAATAATAACAATATTACTAAAACTTACGAAATATGTATATCATGGTAACTTTTATTCGATTAGTATACTATACTTTAATATTTTGCTGATTAATGTTTGTAGGATTTGGTAGTGTTGAGGGAGGAATGAATGAAAAGTTCGGCGAGAAGTTAATGTATACATATCACATTGAGTGGTTTTTATTTTACTTACCTACGTGCGTAAGTATACTTTAAAGTACGGAAAGCTATTTCCACTCACACGTCTGTCTCCTTTGACGTGACATTTAACATTCATGTCCAGTGCAATATGGAAACTAACGAAGCAGTACGTTGTCCTCTGTCCTCCCCCTTCTTAATCCTTATCGTTAAATACGTGTCAGGGGTTTCTTAGCAAATTGGTCAATTGATTACTTTTTGTGGGACGAAATGTATGGTTTGGTTTGGTTTGCTATTTGAATTTATGAAAAAAGTACAGGTATGTATGTATGTAGCCTGTCAGTAGAGGAGTCTACACTTCGACCTTTCAATAATAATAACAGACAACCCGCCCCCCCCCCCTAATTTCCAATGTGCTTAATCAAAATTTCAATAAACTGGACACCTTTGTAAACCCATAGCCATGCTGGCAAATGCACTAAACCTCAAAGAATACATGCCTCAGTTTAATTTTAGTGACTTTTGGAATTTGGGAAAATATTTAATAAGAAATCTGATTTTAAACGACGAAAAATAATAAGTAGTTTATTTGCAACCCGATGGGTTGCGGAAATTGCGCCCGCGGAGCGATCACATTTATGTACCGTTTTCGACAACTGATGACTGAATCTACATATGTATGAACTCACAGGTCTTCAACGCATCGGATTTTGTAAATCAAGTTGTGAAGGATACATTGTTGTTTGTCAATAAGTCGACATTCGAATTATCACCCACATAATTAAATGGAAATAGGAAATGAAATGAGGGTTTCCTGCTAAAGGAACGGAGGTGTATGATTTCAAATGCTCGCTCCATAGCGCTTTGTGTTTTTTGCTTTCACAATTCACAATTCCAGTGAGTTCATGTTGGACTTTGGTTATTTTTGTAGTCACACTAACTACATGAGCAAGGTTGGCCACATTTCCTGATTTTCGCGCAAAAATTTCCTGATTTTATGGTTTTCAATTTCCTGGTATTT